>PVLD010019674.1:0-35803 GCA_004027595.1 Dinomys branickii
CACATACATTTCTATTACTTTAGGAGTAGAAACGAGTTCTATATTGAAATGACTGGAATGGTTTTAATATTTTATTTTCACATTTAAGGCTAGTTTAACGTACTGCAACCTCAAAGAACATGTTTATGTGAAATTCAATGAACACTGGCAGTTGGATGTGTTTTATTTCCTCAAAGAGAAATGGGTTAATATAACAAAAGCCTTGAAAGACTACTAATGGTCCAGAGTCTGCAAAACTGGAAGTGTTCATCATACCAACAAGAACAATTTTGACCAACAGAGGTGCTGCCTGAAGGCCAAGGAGATAGAGAATGGGTAGGAAAAGAAGGAAGTTATGAATGGCAGGTATGATCACGTAGCCAGTTATAGAAATGAGTGCTGCAATAGGAAGGAATCTTGCCTTTTTCAATTTCTATGAATGTGTACACTGAATATCTTTATGTTTTTCTCTCCCTTATGCCTTTGTCATGTAATATATGATCTATTGACTTTATATCAAAATATTTAAATATAATTAATTTATATATCAATATTCAGACAGGGTGGTAATAAGCAAAATAATAATTTTTTCTTGAAACTTTATCTTCTCTTCATGGGGTAGATTTGTGTGTGTTTTCTCCTTTGTATAAAATATAGCTGCACATACTAGGTGGAGTTAAGAACATGTTATTTTCTTTAGTCATAGAAAAAAAGATTTAAGGACATGTTTATAGGTGTTAGGTGGATAGCAGTTAGATTTCTGAAGTTTTATTTTCTATGTCAAGTTGACTGGACCATAAAATTAACAGACGTTTTATGAAACATTATTCTAGAAATGCCATTGAGGGTATATCTGGGTAAGATTAAAAATTGAATCAGCAGAGATTAATGCATATTTTCCCTTCCTAATGTAAGTGGGACCCCACGCATTGGTTGAAGGGCTTAATAGAAGAAAAGTGTTGATTCTCTTATGAGTACATAAAAGGAGAGTCCCCTTTCCTAATGTTTTTGACCTGAGACATTGTTCCATTTCCTGCTTTGGAACTTGAATTACCACATTGCTATCTTTGGGTTTCAAATGTAATAGCCTTCAGACTAGAATTGCAACATCAACTCTCCTGTTTCTCAGACTTTCTGGATTAGGCTGGAAACAGAGCACTTGCTTTTCTGGATTTCTATTTTGTAGTCATCAGCACAAGAGGAGACTTTTCAGCCAACTTAACTATGTAAGCTGCATAGCTATGCACAATTTCTGATTATATTTCTTGATGTATATGTTTATGTGCACACATGTAATCTCTTTCCTTTTCTCTTTATACTTATATTGATTTATATGTGTAAACATACATATATATGATAAATATGTGGACCATATACATGCATTTCCATAGAATACTGCCACACAAATGTACCCTATTGCTTTATTTGTGTTTTATCTTTAATCATTGCAGACAGTAGATTGTGGAATTTCTCACCTTCAATAAGACAATTCTGCAAATTAAATCCTCCTGTATTTGTGTATACACACACACACACACACACACACACACTCACACACACACACACACATGCACACACTTTGACTTACAAGTAGACCATGTTCTAATTAACCTACTATAAATTTTAAAAATCATTAAGTTGCAATTTCATGTAATATGTTTAACCTACCAAACAATAGGTTTGCAACACAGTACATTGTAGTGTATTTATTGTTTCATCTCCTTGCTGAATATGGGTAATTGCTATTGGGTTGAACTGAGGAGGTTTAAATAATAAGAATAAATGTGACATTTCTTTACATTGAAGGCGGTGGAATACACATTTCAATTATATATTCAAATTTGAATTGAAAGTGCATCTTTATCCCACAGCAATTTATTATTTTCTTTAAAAATCATATTACTCTATTTTTTCTATGAAATAAAATTCAAAATCTTTAGCTGAACATAAGAAGATTTCCAAATCTTACCTTAGTGAAAACTCATAGGTCCAAGAACCTGCTAAAAACATTGTTGCTGAAAGCAATGTGGATTGTCAGGCATTTTTGAGGAAATGAAGTCACTTTGATTTAGAGAAGTTGGTTTATTTATCTTCACATCACAGGTACAGTTATATGTGACACTTATGAGGGAATGAAGATCCTAATAGGCCAAAGTACTCAAACATTCCCATATAACCTTAGGAATCCTACACTGCTCGAGGAGATTTGGGAAGAGTCTATGTTGTATCAAGACCCTGCAAAGTTTACTTAGGAATGTAGCAAATGAAGAAAAGATCTAAGCTGTATTCTGATATGATGTTAATTTATGTTGTTGGGCAGCAATTTAACCTGCAGTTCCACTCAGACAAATAAATAAGGGGTAAGTAACAAATACTTTAAAGTATACTGTGTTGTAAGTATGGTATGCAATAGGTTAGGTGTGTTCAATGTAATTCTTTTACTTGTGATATTATCAAGTAATTATGGGTTCATTTAGACATGGCCCCATTTGACGTTGAGGGATATCAGTGTATGTAAACTAGATTGGTTTTGGAGGAGCTGGTGGGCCAAGATCAGCATCTGCAAACTGCATCGTAGATGGAGGCTTAGCCACAATTCCAGCAAGCAGCTGAGACTGGTCCTGTTGTTTTCAAGTCATACCGGTTTTTCTCTCAAATCTTGGATCTTTTTTCGAGAACCTCATTTGGGTTTGTGTTTAAAGGAACAAACGGACAGGGATCTTCAGTTTTCATAGGAGTCCCACTACTTCCTTTAGTAGAGTCCTCTGTTTTCATCCACCTGATTTGTGTCCTCTGGCTGCTCTCCCCATTGCAGGATTCCTCGGGCACATTCACTTTCATGTAATTACTGCAATGAGACATTGCACATTTAAATACCACATTTAAATTGATAATTAATATACAGTGGTAGACCAGATTGGGGGTATATAGCAAACTGGACTTTAAGAACTGGAAGAGGTTGTACTAAAAGAAAAATTAAACATCTCTTTTTATGTGTCCAAAAATGGGTTTAAATTTTTAAACAGTTGTTTTAATTATCTCTGCTCTCATGAAATATTATAGTTCACCACAAACGCATCTGTCTGAATTACTTCAGGACTTCTGCATAATATCTGTTTGAAAGAAACTGCTAAGAAACAAGTGAGAATATTTTATTTCTCCACACTTGCTTCAGTTAATAATCAGATTATGATGTTTTATTATGATTATTGACTATCACTTTGAGTCCCCATTTTTTCAATGAGCATTAATCGAATGCTTTAAAAGCTTCTAAGATAAAAATCTAGAACGTTAGTATACACTGGCACATAATCTCTTAAAAAGTTTTAAGGAAAGATTTGTTTGGAGTTTTACTCATAGTATAAAATTTTCTCATGTGAAGTAACTTCATTTGCCCAAAAATGATCATTTTAATAAGCTATAATTTTTGAAAACTGTTTTCATTAGTTTAGAAGTCCCCTTACTTTTCAACAAAGGGGATTGTACACATAACATGGGCTATTCAGTCTAACTCTGGTTTTATTTCTCTATTTTTTTTAACTTTTTTTTTTTGTTTTGCGGTACTGGGGATCGAACTCAGGACCCTGCGCTTGCTAGGCAAGCGCTTATTCCACTGAGCTATATCCCCAGCCCCTTCATTTCTCTAAAAAGTCCTAACTAACACAGATAGATATGCTATAACATGTGATAGAAAAAATATATTAATTTTCTGACATAGTTCAAAAAGCATTTAATCTTGTATGTCTTTTTGTACTGTCCTGAGCATACAGTTTGAAGTTATCAAAGTGTAATACAACAACCATTGTTGATCCCCTGCCACCTTATTTGTAGCTTGGTTTTTGTTCTGTTCTTGTGCTACTGTGTGTAAGTTTATTAGTGTTCTTGTTCTTTTACTTTTAAAATAAAAAAAATTTGAAAAAGCATTTAAGACTTATATGTGCTGGGCATTGAAATGTTGCTCTAAAATACATTGCTACCTGACATACAAAATGAAATAAAGAAAGAATGAAGAGTTTTTTTAAATTTTAAAAACAGTTTATGATACATATTTCAAAATATGCTTCAAAACATGATACTCAGACATACATTTCAATCAGTGGATATTCATTAAAATTAGTATAGAGTAGCATTTAATAATAAAGCCTTCAGTCATTCTTAATCAGTTTGAATTATTTTTACACATTTTCTCTGTGTTTATTTAGGTCTGCTCCCTCATAGTTCTGTGTTATATAACTTTTTGATAAAATTCAGATTATAAAATGAATATGAAATAATGAGAAATGGTCAACTGCTCTGCAGATAGTATCATCATAACTAGCCATGTTTATCTCCTCACGTATTACTTCTCTCTTGTGAAAAGAAAACTATGTTGATTTATGGTCTAAAATTCTAACCATAATTTCATGGCCTGTTCTATTTAAGATGGTCAACTTCCTACATTCTAAATCTATTCCCAAATTCAAACATTCAACAACTCACAAACAATTTTATTTTCTCTAAGGTCAGAAATTACCAAATTGTACTTTGAATCATCATATCTATGTTGTTACCACTTTACGACAAATTCATGGTTTTGTATACTCTGTCACTGAAATGAGGACAGAGGAAAGCAGAAGAGAAAGAAAATAATCACCCACTTGTTTCTGTACCAACGTTTTGTGATTATATGCCAAAATCCAAAACAACATGCACACAAAAACACACACTCACACACGCAAACACACACACACACACACACACACACGCAAAAGCGTGGATGATGTTTCCCTCAGACTTGGCTATAAAACGTGAAAAACAAATTAAGAAACAAATCATTTGAATTAATATCTGTAAGTTAAACTTTGTAGAAAGTAAGCATTGACAGACATTTTTACTACACTTGGGTAATATACTCTTTACTATACTGAAAGTAAACTAAGCGTGCATCACCTCAAAGTTCTCCTTTTTATTACCTTCCTTGAATAATAATTGTCAGAGAGGTGCAGTTTAAATTTATTGACACAATATATTTTTATCTTGTCACTACTGTGATACAATACAGTGTTGAGTACAAATATCAACCATAATTCTTCAAACCAGAATATAATACTAGCCTCTTTTTTGGTGTATGTGTTCCAAGACTTAATATAATTTTATTCTATTTCAGAAATATTTCTCTCTAAACTCTAAATACATGAATGCGGTTTATGTAAATTTTATATGCACTATATTTATTTATTGTTACTTTGATACCAAAACCCTCTCTGAACAAAATCCTCATACTTAAAGGATATTAATTTCCCACAATTAAATGATAAAAAATTCTTTGAAGCCTACAGAAATTTTACTAAAATTTCACTGTGTATACATAGGTGTATTTCACTGTGACCCATTATCACAGTAGATACTTAAATATTTCAAAGTTTAAAATTATGTGGCAAATGGTATGATGAAAGCATGACCTAGCATAACACTTAAAGAGAGAAAGGAAGAATAGAAAGATTTTAAGTAAGTAAATATATTTTACAGCATGCATAGCCTTATAAAAAAAAAAGGTGTAAACAAAGTCCTAAACTGTTCAAGGCATATAATTTTTTAGATGTCTGTACATTAGAACTGCAAGAAATACAAGTTTAAGAATTTGTCACATCATATAAAATTTATGACACATAACAGGGTCACATATGTGTGTGAGTATATAAACACTCATGCAGAGTATTTAAAAGTCAATAAATTACCATAAATCTTTCAAAAGAGAAGATTTCAATTAGAAAAGCAAATTTTATCTTAAATTAGTATAACAAGAATGGGACACCTTGGAAGAAGTGGTGCAGGGAATGGGTAGAGGCTGAACAAAGAAATTACAATTTCTTAAATACATGTACCAGCTGAACCCAGGAATGTAAACATTATATATTGTAAACATATAAAAAAGTACATAAACATTATATATTGTAAACATATAAAAAAGTACAAATATGAAGATATGGAAGGGTGTATGAGAAGGGGATTAAAAGGGAGTTAGGATTTATTATGTGCACATAACAACTTCCTAAAACAAATATAAACATTATGTACTAAAATATGTACTAATATAAAATAATCTGATGCCAAATTCATATGATAAATCACAAACAACATATTTACAGTTCAATTTCCTCACAAAAAAGTAACATCTTGGTTTCTAGTCAAAGGTAAAGTACTTAGTTTCTTTTTTGGTCACCATTCTTTAGATGGAATAAACTGAAATCAGAAGCAGGTCCACTGAAAATCTACAGTGTAGTCTGGCAGTAAACAAAAGGCAGTAGCACTACGTGCGTTGCCTATACTTATCCCAGAGACACTTGTCTAGAGCTATTTAGTTTAGGAGAAAATGGTCCTAGCACTGTAATTGTTTACAAAGTCATGGTTTATGTTACAAATACATTTAGGGATCTTTACACTGAAGGTTAAATCATGCTCAACAAAATATTTTGAATGAATAAAAAACCATAGGAATATTCCTCCATAGGTACATATTTAAAAATATCTGAATAAGTAAATTTACTTTTGGAGGAAATTTGCTTAGGGGAAATACAACATATACTGTGCATATCTATAATTGATAACTTCCCTCTGACTCATTCATTCTATCAATTTTTATAGAA
The DNA here is from genome assembly GCA_004027595.1 of Dinomys branickii. Taxonomy (NCBI): domain Eukaryota; kingdom Metazoa; phylum Chordata; class Mammalia; order Rodentia; family Dinomyidae; genus Dinomys; species Dinomys branickii. The sequence continues at coordinate 6,606 of PVLD010019674.1, forward strand.
TAATTATTGTGATTAATTCAATTCATAAAATTATATATTCAGTCTCTGCCTTAACAAAGTTGTGTCCTGTTAAGAAAGTAGAAATACAGCCAAGTAACACCTGTCTCATTGCCTTAGAAAGGAGAACTTAATTTTTAAAAGCTCATTGATCTGTTTCCAGACAAAAGGTTAGGCTGAGTTGACAAAGAAGGATGAATTCTAATTTCAGGATAGCAGAAAAGAAGAAAACTAATAAAATCCATACTTAAAATTCAGATCAGAATCACTTGTATACAGTAATGCTTTTAGTCATGAGGAACAGTCACTATCTAGGGAAATAATATGTTAACTATGGGACTAATTCCTACACAGAATAAAAACAAGTTACAGGCAATGTTATGGAGTTCCCCATAGAACTTTTTGAAAGTCATTTGACTATGGGGTCTTATAGATCACTTGTTATTAAGAAATGAAGTCTGATAAAAAGAGGTGTGTCATTGGGCCATAGTTAGGAAGGGTTTATCTCCCTTCTTGGCACTTTACTTCTCTTTCTGCATCCTAACTGCCATGACATGAACAGCTTTCCTTGACACCACATCCTTTTGCCATGTGGCCACCCATTAAAGGACTGAAATTTAGAAAAAATGAACAAAAATAAACCTCTTCTTCTTTTAATTGCAGATGTCAGATACTTTTAATCAGTGACAAGAAGGAAACTGAGACCGAATTTGGTACCAGGAGTGGGGCTGTTGCTATCTAATGCCTCAATATGTTGTTCAGAATTCTTTGGAATTGGTTTGCAAAAGGAATAAGAAAGCTTTGGAGAAATTCTATAGATGGGCTTGAAGGCAATTGTAGTTAAAGCTCAGCAGAATGGAATGCTGACAAAAATTAGGATGGTAAATTCAAGGATCAGAAGGCATCAGTATGGAGCAAAGACTCCTTTGGCAGTTGGATCTACCACAAAATCTGTCTATATTTTGATTCTGTCCTCAGATTTTGCAGGAAACTGACATTAAGGGAAGTGGACTAGTAATTTATTAGAGGAAATTTCAAGGAATCCCAGTGTGCAAGATGTAACATGGTTCCTGTTTGCTCCTTATTAGTGAGATTATTATGAGAAATAAGAGCAAATAACCTACTTAAAATGTCATCAGTTTCGCCAGAGTAAAAGCAGCAGCAAGTCTGAATCAGAGGAGAGCTTGACTGCAAAAAGATTAACAGTATGTGAAGCCAAGTGATTTGGATCAGGGAAATAGAAAAAAAAATCTCTTGAGAGCAAGTCAGAAATTAATAATACCCCACCTTTAGCAGCATCAAGGTTACAAGACTCTAAAGTTTCTTTTAAGATGAGATCCCAGGAAGCAATACACTGGAGAGAGACCTCATAGGCAATTTATTCATCAACATTTTTTTCACATTCCTCAGGCATCCATGCACACAGAGACCTCTGCAACAGTGTTCCAAGAAAGCCAATCTACTGGTCAAGCAAGCATTATCCACATAATGAAAGTTTTATTTAGATGCACAGAACACAATAGTTGTGGCTTTTTACCAAGATTTAAGAAGTTCATGGAGCACAGAAAGTGTGCTACTGAGAGGGCAGTGTATGAAGCTGTGAGAATAAAGTCACAAGAATTTTGGAAGCCTTAGGAAATTATAGAAGGTAGAAAGTTAGGCCATCTAAGGAAAGTTGTTTAAAAGTAAGCAAAGCTACCCTGAAGAAAAGCCACGAGAACTGTAACAACCAGTAATGCCATAAGGGCAGAGATACATAAGCCCTTTGGAATTCATAATATCCATAACTTCCTATGACAACTGTCCCAGGTGCTAGACAAGGAGCTATAGTACTTAATGCTTTCCCTACTGGGTATTGGTCTTACTTTGGTACTGTTCCTGTCTTCCTGTTCTGCTCTTTTGAAATGAGAATATTGAGTCTGTGATATTGTATGTCAGCAGTGTTTAACTTCCTTTTTTTAGTTTATAGAGTCTCACGTCTAAGAGTTCCTTGAGTCTCAGGGGAGACTTTGGATTGCATTTTTCACCAATGTTGAGACTGTTATTTTTTGGCAACTCTTAGAGATGGGCTAAATGCATTATTTTTTCACAAAGAGCTGAACATGAGGATTTTCCTGGCCAGGGATTGAATGTTAAGTTTCATATTCAGAGGTCCTCCTACAACTCCATATACTCTTTTGGAAGATGATTGGATAATAAGCACTTATAGCTGACTTGTTGTTAGCAGGTATAGTCTGATCAAAAGAAGCCTGTCACCAGGGGCATGCACTGGAAAGTTTTGTCTCCCTCTTCATCTTCTCCCTTTATTTTTTACCTCTTATGCTACCATGACATGAACAACTTTCCTCAACACCATGCACTTGTTCCATGTTGCTCACCAAGCAAGGAATGAAATTTCTAAAAGTGAACCAAAGTATAACTCTCCTCATTTAAGTTATGCATGTCAGGTGTGTTGTCTTAAAGAGGATAAAGAGACTAAGATGGTAACAAAATAGTTATCTTCTCAACAGAATTTGTCAGCCCTCACTTGCAATGTTGTCACACTACCCATAAGATTATGGTCATGAAAGCAGAAAATATTCTTTAAAAAATAGTTCATTGCTGGGTGTGATGGTGCATACCTGTCGTCCCAGGACTTGAGAGGCCAAGGCAAGGGGATTAATGTGAATTCAAAATGAGCCTGGGCTACATAAAGTCCAAGGACAATCTGATATATATAGTAAGACCCTGTCTCAGAAAAAATTTGGATCATAGACAGAAATGTTTAAAGGTAAACAGAATGAGTGAACATGAAACTATTTTGTGGGAACATGTTGACAAGGCAGAGCACATGAAATGTTCACAAAAAACATTCAAAATCTTTATTGAGATTCTTAACCCTAAAATGTCAGATTCACTGGATTAAGCTTAGCATATTGGTATAATATGCCCCTGGGTGTATAAGTGGATCACAATGGCATGGTGTTGTGTATTGTATATGGGTCTTACTTAATTTATGTCTTGTGTTGTTTCTTTGCTCTTCTACCAGAATGTCATGAACTAAGAAGCTATCCTCCACCAAATCCTTCCACCTTGATATTCATTTCTGCCTTGAAACCACCTATGAAAAGAATGACTCCAAACCATGAGCTACATTAAACCTTTTTTCTTTTGAATTTTTGATGCTAGATATTGTGTCTTATGAAAGAGATTGTCAATGAAAAAATTGGTAACAGAGCAAAATGATCATTTCTGTGAGTACCCCTGACCTTACGGTTCATCAGCATTTGAAATTTGTTTGTGGGAGAGGTTTGAAAATGCAAGTTAGAGAAATCTTAGAATATTGTAAGGAGACACTCATGGATAATTGTGGAGAGACAACTAAACTAGAATGCTGATATAAATGTGGACAGCAGAGACCATAAACAATAGGTTCTATTTTTATACATTTGATCCATGCCTTGAAACTTTGCAGATCAAGATTAAGGGTGTTGTAATAATTAACCAGTTGGAGGAAATTGCAAAATATCTCAGAATTAAGGCAGTGGTATGGGTACTATTGACTGACTTTACCCAGATTTATAGTGAGAATCAGGGGCAACACCCACAGCAGAAAAATTAGAAAAAGTTTAAATTTTGACCCTGAAGGAAATGTATGTATAGCTTGGCCCTAAAGAGGTGGAGCTTCTAGTAAGATTAATGCTATTAAAATAACATATTTTATACTGGAAAAGAAAGCCCTCCCAAGGCAGTGTTAAGGGTAAAACAACTTCAAAATTTCTTTGGAGAATAAAATTCCTGGGATGCCTGCTTGAGAAGATATTCGTAGGGAATACATTACTTGGGCTCATTTTACCATCCTTAACCACCCAGAAACTGAAAGACCTCTGCCACCATGGTCTAAAGGAGTCAGACTACTGCTTCTATAGTTGAACTAGGTTTTGTTCTTATGATGCTTGTTTTAATAGCATGCAAAATACCAGAGTTATGGAATTTAGGAAGCTTTTGCATAGAATTTAGAAGCAGGCTTGGAGGGGGGCAAGACAAGGAGCCCCAGAGGGGTTAATACATTGATGTTGTGGGAAAAAAATGATGGTGTATTGAAGACCTCTGGAAGTTGGATATGTCAGTAATGTGAAACCTCCTCTGAGGAAAGATGCAGACCATGAGTGCAGGCAGCCCTGTAAGAAGGACTTGTGGGCCGCAACGGGCATAGCCATAGGGAAGAAGCTGCCCGAGCCATGTGGAAATCATATGTCAGCATCATGCAGTCTGCAATGTCCAATATTTAGCTACAAGGCTTAATTTTGCTCTAATGTGCTGCATTGTTGCTTTGTGATGGTTTCTTTCTATCCCCCATTCCTTACTTTCAGGAAGGGAGAGTTTACCCCATTCCACTGTATGGACTGTGACTTTTCACAATGAAAATTTCATCTTGACTCTTAGAAAAAACTTAGAGTTTGGCTTTTGAAAAATGCTGAAACTGTGCTCCAAATGTGGTGCTGAAACATTGTGCAAATGTTTACTGACCTTACCTCTGAACTAGGGGATATATGTATTAAATTAGGGAGAATTATGAAGTTTCTGTCTTTTATTTCAAGATTAATGAAGTAAGGCTTAAGGTCATGGGTTTGGATGTCAAATTCACAAGGGTGGAGTATGATCACTAATCCTGATGTTCCATAGCCATTAGATTGAGACACACCTACCATATTAATAAAGCATTTTCCTGCATGTATCTGAGCAGATCTTGGATATATGTAATTGGATATTTCATACAGTTATTAGTTCTATCCTCTCGTGCTATCCTTTGTTCGTTTGCTTCTTGGTGCTCTTCACTTCCTAGAACCCTGAACTAAAAAGCTGATTTATCACAGACTAAGGGTATGGCCTTGGTTTTCTGGAGCCAGCTTATTAAAGAGTGAATGGCCTCAAAACACGAACTACATTAAATCCTTCCTACTTAAATTTGCAAGTGTCATATACTATTTCTCAATGAGAAGAAAGCTGACAAATCCATGACTATATCACATAATTAATTCTGATTGCAGATATCAAATATTGAAAATCTTGTACACATACCTCAGCAGAAATAGATGAAGATATCTATTAAATGTTTTTAAAAGAAAAACACAGAAATTATAAAAATATCTAAACTTGGGAGAATAAAACTTCATATATTCAAATAGTTGTATATCATTTGAAAGTTTATTTTCACGCATTTTATAATATTTATAATTTCTATTTAAAAGTTACTTTGAATGAGTAAACTAAATTTTATGTATTGATATTGAAAAAACTGAAAAACAAAAGTAAATGAAAAATCTATATTATAGTGTTACATTTTACTTTCACTGTAAGACATGAACCAAAAGGAATGTTAAAAAAATGATACACACTTTGTTATAATTTCAGATTTCACGAGGAAGCAGAATAAAGAGAACCATGAAGAACTCAATTTGGTCTCTAATAGTGCATTGTTTTAATTACAGAAATTGTCTGAAGCAAAATAACAAATAACATTTATCCATTCTGAAAAAATGATGGGATTTTTAAAGATACGTACTTTTCTAATTGCTAAAACTTTTACAATTCAAAACAAGCTAGTGATTCATGAATTTTTCAAACTTCAAAATTTGTAATATAGTCATAAAACTTAGCCCCACAACTTCAATTACCCAAGATGTTCAATAATATATTTGTCTAAGCTTTACTTTTAAGAGAAGGAAACACCATATTAAATCAGGAGGAGAAAATTACTTATAGTGTAATGAAAAAACCCTGCATAATTTTGTGTTGCAAAATTAGTAGCCCATTTTGTTATATTCTATCTTCATTTGTAGAACTCAATAAGTTCTGTAATAAAATCCCATACTTTAATAGATTCATCCAGTATAAAAGTTTTACCTAAAAGAGGAATATAATATTTTCAATATCAGGAATAATCTTCCCCCAAAAAAGGAAATTAAGATTTTTCTAAATTCATTATAATTGTAAATTAAGTAGAATGTTCATCCACTAAGTACTATTATCCTCAATGTATATTAAACATTGAAATTAAGTCTGCAGGAGATGCAGTTACATGTAACTAGTTCATGCATTCCAGAGGCAGTCATTTCCATACAAATAATTAGTATTTTAATTACAAATGGGATATTTATTCACAGAAGTCAGATCCACAAGTCCTCTACTTGGTAACAATATGTTAGTCATGAGTTTGAAGACATTTAATATACTGGAAAGTCATAAAACTATTTCATTAAGATTTGTATTTAATTGAGAGTTTGTACAAACCCAGGTGTTTTTAAATTCACTCTATTTTTGTGCACGTTTTCTTCATTCATTTAGGTATAGGTATAGGCCTCTGTTGGTCAACAGCATATGTATATATCCCTAATGTGTTTCTAAATCTACAATGATTTCAGACACTCTAAAGACTAAAAATAATTTGCCATAATTAAATCTCAGCTAATGTGATAAGGAGGGATAACACAGTTGACCTACAGAGGATATTTTCACTATAACCTGAAGTCAATATTTTATTATCCTCACGGATGTTTCTTAGCAACAGGAAATTAATCATTATTAATTATCTTCAAAGACATCTAAGCTGATATAAAGGGCCTAAAAAAGCAAAGTATCTACCTGAAATTAAGGCTCAAAGTTCATATAAATTCAAATAGTTGTTATCCATACACTAAATTAGCTAATTCACAAAATACACATTGTTTCTTTCATAACTGGCTACTGATTCTACACTGAGTTTTTATTAATGTTAAATTTTGGATTCCATACTGAATGAGGTTAACTTATTTTGCATTCTGAAAATCTATAGTTAAACGAACACATTGTATTTTTATTCCCTTAGATTAAAAAATAGATACCCACCACATATCTGTATCTTTGAGATTTTGTGAGGCATCTCAGAAGGTTATAACTTCTATTTGTCTTGTGGAAGGATCAAAGTAGCGAGTAGGTTTTGATATCAAGCCATAACCTGTGTGCATCTTAAAAAACAAAATATTTGTTTTGAATTTGATTTCAGCAGCTCTAAACAGTAATCCAGACAATTTACTAAGAATCCATTCAGTAGAAAGTTTTCCCTTTTTCCTTCCTCACTAAAATATTAGTCTTCCTTTTCCGGGATTTTTCAATTTTGTCTCTAATCCGAACTAGCAGTTTATTCTCCATCAAGTCAAGAGCTAGGAAACTTCTAATGTAATTCCTCATTTTCTTGGATAGCTACCATCCAAATAGTTTTTCTGAATTTATGTGGAATCAATAAATTATTCTACCCATATAACATAGGTATTGAAAGCATATTTCCACCAGAAACCATAATAGGTACTATACATTTTCTCTATTGTATCATTGAAAAATTGCTCAACTTGAATTGCAAATTTAGATTCTTTTAAGCATAAAGAGAATTTTTCTTCTTTCATCAACCATGATAAATACTTTTTACTGCATTTTGTCTGCAAACATTGCATGTGGCCCTTCACACTTACCATATGTTACCTTCTTAATGATGATAAGAAAGGTGAATTTTAGCTCACTGTAACTATTTTATCTGAGTCTTCCTTAATTCTCTTAATATTTTGAGGTAACTGTCATTGTAATTTTCACTGAAATAACAATTGTGAGGGAACACAGTCTCTGAGATATTAAAACATCAACAACACAGAGCTAAAAAGTAAAGGATACATTTTTAAAGCCTAAAGGTCTGAACACTAAATGTAGATTTTTCCTCACAGCTGTATTCATATAATACACTAGTAAAAAAAAAAAGAAAAAGCAGTCAAAATGAAGCTCAATATGATGGTTTTTGTCCTAGTGTTCTGCTTAAGTGGTATATAGCTATAAGGGAAAATTTGGAGTGTAAGAGAATGAAAACGTAATTAAGATGTGCTATGCACATGTACCAACTCATGAAGAATGTCATCGTTATGCACTGAAAACACTTATCAATAAAAATAAAAATTTAATAAAAGTGTATGTGCTTGTAATTAAACAAACTTGACATTCAGGTTTTTGGTTTTTTTTTAAATGGACTTGATGTGAAATTAAATGAGATAATGCTTGAAGAGTACTACAAGTTATTATATACTTTTAAGGGACATTAATAAAAAATATAGATATTACCAAAATATCTGACACATATTAGATGCTCTATATGTGTTAAAGTTAGATAATAAAGGAATAAAGAAGAAAGAATGTGATTTTAACCTTGTCAATTCAACTGGCTTGAAAGATCCATAGGAGACAAGTAAAGCACATTTCTGGATGTGTTTGAGTATGTAAATGAGGTATGACCTTGGGGGCAATATCTGTTCCTGATCCCTTCCTCTTGGCCACTCCTCCTGCCTTCTGTTTCCCTGCTTCCATAGAGCAAATGGCTTTGCTACACCTTGCCCATCCAACATTGTGGTTTTGATTTAGAGTCAGCTGACCATTGGCTCAAACTGCTGAAACTGTGAACAAAATATAAATCTCTCTTTCTTTAACTTGAAGGTGTAAGGTACTTTTCCAAGTGATAGGAGACTTTAAAAATACAGAGTAGTTAAAGGCAGTTATCATGTTAATTTAGGCTTTGCTATGAGACAAACTTAAAATTAAATTCAAATGTGCTGATCACTTAACTAATCAGAATGATATTTTACTATGTACAAGACCATGTGATAAGTTATAATGATTAGGGAGAACATATGTAAAGGGATTAGCCTAGTACTTCACCTAAATTAAGACTTCATTAAATAATGATGTATGGCAACATGCTAGATATGGCCACTCAACACAAAGTGTCCTTTATGACTTGATTTGTGTGACAGGAGTTACGGCTCTACAAGTCAGTAAGGATAACAGTCTCAAAGTGGAGTCAGCAAGGCCAAAATGGAGTCTTCTGAGTCCTGATGCTCTGGTCATATTACAAAATCATCTTCCATGTGTAAGTTAGATAACAGGGATCTTCCTAGAACATGATTAGGCAGGCCATTGGCTGAAATACACATAGATACTACACCAACACTGTGTAAACAATGAATAGAATAAACTCTGAAATTTATAGTGTTTTATAAATTAGAGATTATGTTGCTTAAACAATGGCCTCAAATCCACTCTAAATCCTTAACCCGTATGCTAAGTCTTATTATGGATATCCTACTCAGAACTCTGCCACAAAGCTAGCAGAAGATTTACATTCTTGCTATTTTACTTTCTTACCTTTATATTATCTAAGTAAATCTGTTTGGCCCTTTCATTCTCCATTGGCAATTTCCTTCTTTGTCACCACGAGACATGACACTGGTTTTCCGGTAACATATTTGGGAGCGCAGCCAGGGTTCCAAGAGGATGCAAAGAAAGCCTACACTTTTCTACATTCTACTTTCACATTGTGGCTTTCTGCTCAAAATGACATTGGGACCCCATTGACCAGTTAAACTGTCACTGCATTTGTCACAAATCTTGAAGTCTCATAGACAGATTTAATTGATGTGGACAGAGTTGATCCCCTCTCTAACACGAGTGGAGGGAATGTCATCCCAGTCTCATATCAGTTTTCCTTTATGCTTTTATCCTTTCTCCGGTAAGAGAGTGATCTCTGCACTTTGTGCTCTTGGCTTTCTATGTCCAGCAGTCTTTGAACATACTGCTCCTTAAAAATCACTGCATGTATTAGTGACAACAATTCATCTTACTCTATCCAGACACCCTTTCTTGACAAGCTGAGCCAACAAATTAAGAAAGACCTTATATTTTGTCATGTCGTAGTTGTGTGGTTGTGCTCTTATATGCACAAGTTGGATAATTAAAAGCCATTATTGCATTGTCCATTTCAAAGACTCCCGTGAAAGGATATGCAATTATGGTGAAGAGTACTATAGTCTCTGCTGAGCTCAAGACAACTCCCATGCATGTATTTAGTTTATATTTTGTTTTGACAACAAATTATCTAAAATATATTTTTACTTAATCTTTTTTTCTGAATCCTAAATATTTTGTCCTGATTTCTTTTAAGTTCTGGGAGTCTTAGCTATAATTCTTTGTCTTCTTCCTCTGTCATATTATTCCTTACACTCAACTTCTTCTTCTATCACTTCCATAGGCTAAATTGATCTGCTAAGCCCCTGAATGTTAGAAAAATAGGTGATTTCAGACAAATATTATAATTTTCATTTCTGAAGTTGATGGGAGGAACTCTTATCCAAACTGGTACTTAAGGATAAGTTTGAGTTGACTCCGTTCTAGGGATGTTATGACAGAAAACAAGCATTAAAAACCTTCAAGCTGTTAACAAGAGCCCATTGGGCAAATTTTGGCTGACTAAAAAATTTACTTTTGGAATCCAACTTGCTTTGATATTTTTTGTTTAACTGGAACGCTTAAAACAGTTCTTGTCCATTTAGTTAGTTCTTAAATTCAAATCATAATGTTAACTTGCTCTTCTGCTGCTTTCTGCTTGGGCTCAGATAAGGATACTACTCAAGACTACTTGTACCTCTATTGGTGATCCAGTCTTTTCTCGCTCAAAGGTCACTAAAACCCTGTAGCACTGACTTTCAAATCATCAATCACTCCTCCCCAGGTTCTAATCCTTGTTTCTAGTTTAATTGTCTGCAAAGATCATTTTATTTTCTCCTGTGCTGGTAATGCAAGAATATGGTACACCACAGCTGAGTAGAATATTTTTCTTTTTAGATAAAGATAATATAAAGGGGCCCATGCTTGTTACTACCAGATAGAGAAAACCTACCTCTAGTTAACATCTCTGCTTTGAGCTTGGGTTTGATGACAAATCTGGCCCTAAAGGGAATGCTTAAAGGACTGTTTTTTCCAGCTACATGGCTGACAGAACCTTGCCTAATTTTAAATGCATTGTACTTTGGCATCTAGCAAAGGGTCTAGCAGGTAATCTTCAGTTTTACTTCCAGAAGTATTTCAGTTCTTTTAGATAAAGGAAACCCTACTGCTGTTCACAAACATAGGACTTCAGGGACACAAGTCAGGGCAATGTATACAGAGGTCTTAGCGATTAGTTCGATAGCCTCCAAACTCTGGATCATAGTTTGCAGTCATTAGCAACTGAGACCTCACTGGTCGCAAAAGAGATGCTTTGACTGATGAGCATTTCAGTAAGGAACACAAGGGACACCCCTTCCCTATTGATGTTTCTCAGAAAAATGGAAAGATTTATCTTGGCTTCCATCACCCTTTTTGAATGTACCAAAAACTGAGACAACTTGGACCTTGAGATCCTAAAAAGAAATGCTGTATGCTCTTTTACATCCATGTCTGGCCAAGTTGCTCCATGGAAGATGGTAAAACATTGTTACCTCCAAGAACTGTAAATCATAACACTATTCTTCAACTTGATTTGTTTTGTAAGAAAACAGAGAATTTAAGACCAGTCACCTCAAAAACCTTCTGAAAGTGGCTGCCAAGTTCTTCTATAATAGACACCAGAAAAAAAGCTAAGAAAAGTGATAAAAGAGACACAAAAATGGCACAAGTCAAGGTAGCTGCCCTTTGGGGAGCCAGTTCACAACCCCAAGGATCCCAAATGCTTAGACGATTTGTTACAACTGTGGACAGTCAAGACATTTTTGTAAAATATGTCCAGGGGATTGTAATGCCCAGAATAATGCAGAACCACCCAAACCCTGACTTAAATGCAAAGGGCATCACTGGAAATCAAAATATCCACAGAGGCAAAAATCCTCAGGGCCAAACTCCTCCTTACGATGGTCCAGAACCTACAGGGGTAAAGGGCTTGGGGCATCCCCTCCTGACTCATACCTTTCAGACTATCATTTCCACCTTGGAGCTTCAGGACTCTTTAATTATTAAAGAGGTTTCATCAAACAATATTCCTCATTTTAAGGCCATATGAGGTTTTCCATAAAAAAAAGTCTCCAAACAAAAGGATTTCAACCCCTGGAAAACAATAAAATAAGACAGACCCTCAGGAATATTTATCAATAGATTTTGCCCTTATGGTCAGGGGCAGGAGAATCCAATACATACACTTTCACCAACGCAGTGGAAGCATTCTTGTGGAAGAACAAAAGATGAGAAAGACTTTACTATCAGAAATTATTCCCAGATCTGTGGTTCTCTAAATTCTCCAGTGTAACAGCCCATCCTTTCAGGCTGCTATCACACAAGGAGTATCCCAAGCCCTGCGAATTCAATACTATCTACATTGTGGTTGGTGACCATAGTCCTTAAAAAAGATAGAAATGATAAATAACATCCTTAAACATCTAAAAAATCTCCCCCAAGACATGAACCATCCTTGCCTATCTTACTTTCATTGGCTCTAACGACATAGGAGATCAGGGGATGGCAAAGCTGTTTGGGAAATTAGGCATCGTCTGTTAATTACAAGATCCCAGAATACATGCACAGAACAGTTCCCAAAGCCCTGCGCATGGACTTCTAATGAGAACTTGAGCAGATTTTCAGTAGTATGGCCTACACCTGTCATTAGCCTGAGGAGTGCCGTGTCAACACCTCCTCTTAGGTCTAGGATGTAGACGTTCTCATGGGATTTCTCAAGATTTGGACAGTGTAGAAGGACATAGATGCCAAGCAGAGCTTGTTATAGTGGTTTTCCTCATGGTATCCCACCCTATATTCTCCAGGGTGTACTTTTATCTTGCTTTTTCTTTTCTACTCAGCCTGAGCTCACTGCACAGAGCCATTTTCTCCCTCACACTTCACTTTTACTTTGTCAAACAAACTGGGCCACTGTTTATTGCTCCTTTTGTTCAATTCTCTGTTGGAGATAAGAAGAATTTACTCAAGAAGGAGAGACAAGCAACCCAGAACCCAGTAATGTTTATTCGGTGGGCCACTTTTAACACTGACACAAATCAGAAATAAACCTCTCATATTGGGACCCAGTACGTTTAAAATTTTGTACTTGCACCCCTTTCTAATCATTGCTTTCTTCATCATAGATCAAGAAATTTCATCTCAGATTAGAGACACAGAAGGGTGCCTAAGTTTCAAAATATTCTCCAGTAATTGTCTGAAGCTTGTCCCAGGAAACTAGGACATCCTATATTCCAATTTTAGGTCCTCGTCTTGATGAAGTCTCTGTTTTTTGTCCCGTCCTCTATCATCAGCCTGAGAGGGACCTCACACAGTGATCCTGTCCACCCAGCAGCTGTCAAGCTGACAATGAAAAGGTCCTAGAAGCATTATTCTGGACTCAAAACCTGGACTTTACCATGACCTGAAGATGAAGAGGCTGATCATTACATCTGTGAGTGACTAAAAGACTTATAACTCTTCAAAACTTTGCCTGACTCCTTAAAAGATGGGTCACAATAAAGAGGCTTTAATTCATCCCTTATTTTAGCTAGTTTTATTTTTGTGCATCCTTACATTAAACTTCTAATGTCTTAGTTTCATATACCTGCTTCCTCTGGGATAAAATTACTTCAGATATTATCTTGGTGAATAAATAGTCACACACTATATCCTGATACCAGGTATTTTCCACACTGAGGATAATTAAATTATCAATTTTTGTCTGAAAATATGACTAGAACCTGACTGTTGCTTCTTCTCATTTTTCTTCCTATAGCTATTGGGAAAGGCTTCAGCCAAAATCAAATAGTAGCAGTCCTAAAAACGATGATTATTTTTACCAACTTATTTTGATGATGTCTATGTTCTAAAATGAAAAAAAAGATACATCAAACCAAACTCTCCAAACATTAACAATAAAGACAGGAAAAATTTAAAAGCTGTTGAGAAAAATGTCAAGATACTCCTATACCACTGGGTGTGAGTTGCATACATATAACCTTAACACTCCGAATGTTGGGCACAGCAGGTCACTGTCAGTACCAGGCCAGCCTGAGCTACATAATGAGTTCAATGCCAATGTGAACTACATGGAGAGACACTATCTCATAAAAAAATTTGATGCTCCTATGCCTTATGGAGCCTCACTTGCTGGGATGAAATCTGATGAGGTGCTAGTCCTCAATTCACCAATTGGAATAATACTGCCTCAGGAAAAAACTCTTAGGCTGCACGACCAGTACTGGGGTGCATTTTACACTGTCTGTAATGTCTCCTTCCAATATGCATTATACTATGATGCAAAAGACAGGGGTGCTCATTTGAAACCTGAAGCTGAACAGTGATAGGTACTATAAGTACTTCAATTCTTTCACTTGACCTATGGGTAGGAAAATAAATACCATAACTATTCAGAAACATGGAAAAGATACATGCTAAAACTAAATGAGACCAATAATCACACTTGGAGTTACCTTTCATATTTTGCCCTTACACTCAATGAGAAAGAACACTACCTTTTCTCTAGGTTTTCTCCCTTTTTACTCTCATCTCCAGAAATACTGCATATCAAGTCTCCATCACACCATTTAAAAAACCCCTCTGTACATAGTCAACCAGTTTTCTGAAATAAGACCTTCTTCTGTAAACCTATGGTCACCCTGGGACCCAGTATCTCCTCCACTGACATAGGTTTATAATCCACCTTTGAGTTTTCCTCACTACAAGGCAAAAATCATTGCTGTCTCCTTCACAGGAACGGGCCTCTATTTCCTCTGTGGGGAGATTTTATTACAGTTTGGTTTTCTCATGGAGAATGTCTTAGTTAATTTTTGCATTGTTTGAGAAAATACCCACCACCCAAAAGATAAAGGAAGAAAGGTTTATTTCGGCTCACATGCTGTATAAGTTTCAGTCCATAGTTGCCTGATTCCAAAGCAAAGGAATGACAGAGGCATTACAGAGGCAAAGTCTACGCAATGGCAAGCAAAAGGGAGCAGCAGCAGCAGCAGCAGCAGCAAGTCTGCCTCCATTCTGTCCCTTTATGTTTCACTTAGGCTTCAAGTCTACTTATTGTTCATAAAGTAACCAGGGTGGGGCTTCACTCCCTACACCGTTAATCTCAGTATTGAATCCTTAATCCACATTCACACAAGCTCATCAAGCCACATGTGAAACTTTCCACCTAGAAGCACAGGACACTTTGTGGAGATATCTAGATATAAGCCACAGAGAGGAAGATATGCTTCCAGTGCCTTACCTGACATCAAATTTTTTAACTGATCTGTTTCCAATGTCTAGATATATCTATAATCTCTTTCCTGGGACAGGCTAAATTCAAGAACTTCCTTTTTAGGTCCCTATAGCAGAGTGGTCTTGAACCATATTGGAACCTTTGTACAGATATGATGCTCTTTGTACTCCTCTACATTTTGGGACCCTGCTTCTTCAATCACCTTGCTCATTTTTTTTCCTCTCACTTAGTGTCTATTATATTTCAGATGGTCTTATAGATAGAACCCACCAGTGTCTAAAGATCCCACTGTACTTTTATCACAAGCACTAGACACTGCCTCTAGAGGATTCCCGTGACTGCTGAACCCTTTTACCTGTACCTATGCAGTCTTCATTCTTTTTGTCCAATGGCAGTAAGGGTTACCTTTTCAGAGGGAATAGCGTAACAGTACAACTGAGGCAGGAGTTAGTGAACAATTAGGCAGTATGGACAGTGACCCCTAAATACAGTCAGTATGCCCAAAATGGAGTCTTCACGATTCTGCAGGGATCTTAGAAAAATATCTAACAGGTATATTTTTGCTGCATGGGACCTCCTCAGAGCATGGTCAGGCAGACAATTGGCTCAAGTGTACATGTGCCCTTTATGAGAACTACATAGATAGTAACCTCAAAATATGCAGTTTCCTACAGGGCAGAGATTATGTTTCTTACACGATGGCCTGAGATACCTTCTAAATCACTGAAACACATCTAGACAAGAAGCCTTCATTGGTATCCTACTTACAATCACTTCTCAGCTATCACAAGCTTTACTTTCTTGCTCTTACTTTTGTTTTTTTGCCTTTATATCATTTAACTTATTGCTTGTACCCTACCTCCTTCATTCTTGATAACATTCTTCATCAGCATAGGACACAACCTCAGCATTCAAGTAACAAATCTATTCAAAGCAATGAGGTGAAAATGGTTGACTTATGAATGTGGTATTATTATAAATCACCAATATTGTTAACATCCATTAATTCCTCGTTCATTAAACCTCTGTGCTATGTGAAAGTTGTCCTAATTATTGATTTTCCAAAGTCAGTAAAACAAGACCCATGAGTCTGAAATGCTTAGAGATAATTATTAATATCCCTGAAAAGAAGAACTTAAATATAAAAACAAGCTTGTCAGAGCACCAAATTTGTGTGACAAACATTTAGTCTTAATTTCTTACTGTTTAAGTTATTATGTGCAGAAATACTTTCTCTCTCTTTATGTCTCTCTGTCTCTGTCTCTGTCTCTGTCTCTGTCTCTCTCACACACATACACACATAAGTTAAATTCACTACTCTCTCCCCACAATCCCTGTCATTCTTCTCTGGCTTTGAGATTTTAGAATGAATTTATGAAATACTATTATTTCCTATGACTTTGGTTTTGTTTGATTCCAAAAGGAAAGTAAAATAAAGAAAAATCAAAGACATTTCATGTGTTAGAAGAATTTTCAAGTGTTCCTTGGGTAAACTTACACACCTATAGCACAGCCTTTCACTTGACAGGGAATAAAAATTCTACATTTCTAAGATGTAACTAGAATACAATTTTCAGCATTATGTTTATAGAGTTAATTCCCTCTGTGACCTTGCCAAAGTTAATTAATGTGATTTTTTTCTTTGTTGCATTACAAGGACTTTGCAAAGTGCATGTTTTTGTTATCACATGAAATGCTCATGATTATTTTAAAAATAGATATCATTTCCTTCTTATTCTCAAGATAAAAGGAATTCACACTGAAAGTAGCATCTAGAAATGCACTAGTTTAGGAAAAAAGCAGTAAAATAAGAATTCTATGTCTTAAGTTCAAGCCTTATTTCCTACTTACTTTTGCAAACTTGAACAAATTATGACCTATTTAAAATTCTTATTTATAAAATAAAGGCACTGGAGTAGCTTTTTATTCCAGCCCTAAAATTATAAATTTTTACTCTATTTTAATTAGATTTTAAGTAAATGAAAGTTTGCAAGGTATTTTTTTAACTCCTTATGATCTGCAATTTAAATTACAATATAAAAACTATTTGTAGAAAGTTCAATAACATTATTTATTTAATTGAATATAGATAAACTGTCTAAATGATGAACTAAGAATTTCAAGTATTATTTGTTTTTAATTGACTGCAATTATATTTAACAATTATAATTCATGGAATAATGTGAAATGCAAATATTATATGACAAATGCACACATTACCAGACTACAATGGATTCCTCAAACCTTTATTAAACAGAGTAAAGGATATTTAAAACCAACTACTACTGAAAATATCATAAAGATAAAATGAATTATGTGACCAACATTAAATATGGTGCTCAATGTTGAAAGAAGAATCAGGGAAATAATTTTAAGTACTCTTCTAACACTTTGAAAATGCTATATACTCCAAAATATTTGTAGTTTACCCCAAGAGTCAAAGCCTTCAAATTCATGCCCCCCTTATTTCTGTGGCTCTGTCCAAGGCTTCCTTCACATTTTGGAAATAAATGCAGGGTAATTATGCCAACTTCCAACTACATCCAGAATAGTAGACAATGGTTTCAACTCAATATATTGTAACAAAATGAATCAATTTATATATTCTTATTTTAGAGCCTCTCCACATTAATTTTCTATTTCTAAAAGCATCAGAGATCCTATGAATCTTTTTACTGATCATACTGAAAATCCTTCTTCTATGAAAGTACTATATCCTTCTTCAAGTTTATAGGTGCTACATTAAATTGTATTTTGCTATTGTTCTTTTTTATTATTCTCTTTAAAACAAAAATTAAATACATTTATTCTGTTTATACTATATTATTTATTTTATATTTATAGCCTGGCACATAAGAGGTGGTCAAGTAACATAATTATTACTTATATTTAAATAATATTATCAATCTATTTTTTATATATGTTACATTAAATTGTACAATTTCAATACAAATGAAGTAAATATAAGTGTAACCTGAGCACTGGATTTGACCATTAAATAGTTCTAAATTTCCCAGGGGAAGAATTCATATAATTTTTCTAGGAAACTTCACCTTAAACTATATATATGAGATTCAAATTCCTAAGATTAGGTAAAAGTCACTAAAATAACACATACATTGATCATTTGTCTGGATTTGAGGCCCATTGTGTGACATTAAGGAGATCTACAAACTACAATAAAAATATTTACTTCAGGTCAAAAGCTTTATTATACATTGTGAGGCAGATCCTAATACACACACTATGAAGGAAAGTAAAGACATTTAATTAGTCCCTGTGTTTCGCTAAAGTGATACAGCCCTAAACTATCATGTCAGTGGGTTTCTATCTGGTTCATTAATCTTTGAGAATATGTTTGTTGAAGAAGAATAGAATTAAGGCTTATTATGAACAGTTGAAAACACTTAAAAGGACGATACATGAAGACAACTGATAAAAATGGAATAGATGGTGCAAAGAAAGACAGCATAATAATTTTTCATTTTACTAAGGTCAATTATGTACAACATAGGTCTTGATTATCTCTATACAAACATGTTTACAGTGGTACATAGTTTGCTGCTACTACAAATGGGATCATACATGAAGGATACACAGTTCAGTGTTTCTTTGTTAAAGAGAAGTGATGGTCGCTTTTGATAATGTTGCTTAAAGTCTTCCAGCCTAAATGTTTCTTTCAGAGACATACAGCATTAGAATTATTCATTGTTCCATATTTAAAATTATAGGAGAAGATTGTTCCTACAGAGGATTTTTAGTAAATGCATACATACTTAAAAGCATAAATAAATAAAATTATAATGTTAAAACTTGATAAGTTGTCTACAACTTCTTTTTTCTTGTGTAGACTAATGATGTTCGAAAAGAAAGGAATTTTAGCCAATGGTCCCTGCTGTGTCTCAAAAGCAAAGTGCCATAAGACAACATATTTTCAGATCATGGCAAAAGTAATACAGATTTAGGTATGAATGGATTATATTATATTTCTTTCAAAATAACTTGTTCTATTTTGTAATTTAGACATAAGTTGTATACAAATCCTCAGATGTTGAGAATTGGAGCTTTTTTAAAGGGGACTGGATCATGAGTGAATGACCTGGAGTGGTGTACCTCTTTCCTAGGCTCATCCTTATCCTCTCTCCTGGCTATCATCTATGGATAACCTTTACTTTCCACATTCTCCTACTATCCTCTTCCTATTGGACCCAACTGACCATGTACTGAAAACATTTGCCAAAATAAACTTCTTTTCCATCAAAATGTAGGTTTTGCATATTTTGTCCAGTGATACTATTGTCTAGGTAATAGTTCATGGGCCAGTTGCTCCAGACTCTTAGAAATGGCTGATCACTGTGATGTATGACTGTCAGTCACTAAGATGCACATTATGTAAGCTAATCCCCAATTGATAAGCCAGTCTGCCTCTGTACTTCCTATTTTCTTATCTCATATAAGCCCTAGATCACCAGAGATCAGGGTCTGATATTCTGGGAATGATCCCAACCAGTGCCTATAGACATAAATAAATATGCCACCACATCCTGGGTATTATTTGGCTGCTTCTCCTTGCCAATGCATCAGTTGCACTGACCAGGAAGACCAACCAGGCTGTCATCTTTGGTCATTGGTTGTGGCACTCACAGACAGAACAAAGACTTCTCCATGTCTTGACAGGAAGGCCTGCCCTCAAGGTTTCTTGTGTTCGCTCAGAGGTCTGGAGGAGAATTCCTGGCTCCCTGTTTGAGCAGCTCATATCAGGCCCCCAAAGGCAGAAGATCTCAGTCTCTCTGTCCCTCTGTCTCTCTGTCTGTCTGTCTATCTCCCTGTCTGCCTTGTTCTGGGAAGACCCCATGGGCACTCTAGTTATTCAGCCAGTCGGTCCTTCTCAGTTCAAACAGAAGAAAAGCTTGATCGACTCTTATTAGTTAAGCCCACGCTGAAGGGAAGAGGGGTTAGAATGTTTGACCTCTGCGGGCCTGCTGAATAACTGTGTGAGTGTATGGAATGTAAAGCATAAGTAATAGACTGCTCCCTCTGTGAACCAAAACTGAGAAGCAGTGGTCATAGTGGCTGAATAGGTCCTCACTTGTGAGTTCATGGCAACTAACATGTAGCATAATGGAGGCCTCACATCCTCCTTTGCTAAGTGGGGCCTAAGTCCCTGTGAGGCATGCAACCAGGCAAGCATCTGAATGATCCTTCTCTCTGAAGGACAGCAACCTTTTTTTGTGCCATCCTTCAAGGGTGCAGAACACACATATGGGAAGTCAGAGACAGGAATTAATTAGTCAAATCCATAGTTTCTGTCCTCAGAGAAAAGGGCTTTTACGGTGCTAAAATGAAACCAAACCACTTCTTGGGTCTAAAATAAAAGATGCAAAAAAATAAATAAATAAAAAAAAAAATAAAAGATGCCCATTCATCCTGGAAAATCCTGGCACCCTCATCATCTGCCACAGTTGCTGCCAATACCTATAACTTCACTCCTTGCTCTTAACTCACCTAATTCCAGCCAAATGAACCGGTTCCAGCTACCTATTGCCTACATTCAACCATAGTAGCCGTACTCCCAATCTTCTGCTTTATAGCTATGCCTGTCTTGGTCAGAGGGCATCATTTAATGCCCCTTCAAGATGACAGTCAACAATTCCTTCTGAATTCCACAGTTTGACTGAGGAAAAATTGGACTGTGATCCCTGACAAAAGAGTTGTACCCTGTTGGGCCTGAATAAACAGGACCGAAAATGCTCTATCCAGTTGGGCCTCTGTGAGCCCATAGGCACTGGAAAAGTTGGGGGCAAACGCATGACATTACTGGTAAACAATGGAACAGAACTCTATGCCTTAAAAGTTCCGTCTGTCAAAAATTATCATCACCCGAGCAACTGGAACTCTTGCCTCTCATCCTTTCTGCCAGGAACAAATTTGCAGGCTGAGAGGACATTTCACAAAACATAAATTCCTGTGGAATCCAGTCCCCAATAACACTTTTGAGATGAGACCTCCTCTTCAAGTTGGAAGGTACTTTCTCTTTTGCAAGAAGCCAGACAGTCTTGCTCTCCTTTAGACGTGCACTTTCAATTTTGACTGTTCCCTGAGAGGCACATAACAACTGCATCAGCCTAAGACAATAACCTCAATCCTCAAGTTTTGAAAACTCTCCTTCTTGAGTTATGAACTAAGGGCTTGCCTCCAAGTCTGGCCAGCAACCATTCCACCTCACTGTGACCCACGCCTTTGCTGTAAGTCACAGGAAACACAAACAGGCATCCAGCCACCAGCCACACAGCGATCTGACAGACTGTTAATCACCTTGAGCAAGATCTCTTTGCAATCAAAAATGTTGCTGTCACCTTGTACTCTGCAATTCCTGACCCATACACGCTTTTTTTGGTACTTATAGGTTTAAAAGATGCTTTCCCTTGCTTATGAGTTGCTCCCATAAGCCTCTTCAACTGGGAAGATCCTGAGATCAAGCTTCCCTAGACTCAATTACCTTAAGTGGTTAAAAACTCTTCCTCTATTTTGTGGGAGAGTCTGGCAATAGATTTGGCTCCATCCCAGTCCACACACAAACAGTAATGATTTTCAAGTTTGTAAAATGCACCTGTCCTGCCTGTATAGCCATTTGAGGATATCTGAGCTGTCAGTGTTGCCATAACTGTCCTCCATACACATCTTCTTCCACCTGGAGCCTGCTGGTACACATGCCTGAACCTAAAAATGCCTTCTTTTACCTCTGATTGGGTCATCCTGCTACTGAAGAAAGACATTCACATATGAGTACAATATCCCATTTTTGACAGAAAAAATAGAATGTTCTCAAAGAAAAATATACTCTATGTCTCAATCATAATTTCACACCTATACTTGTGAAGAATGCAGTTCACCATCCCTTCTCAATATGTCATACAAGATCAAATCTTTAAAGTTTAGTACTGATAACAACTGAAATTCTTTGATAATACTTCCTTAAATGTTCTTTCAAATTAATGTTGCTGTTCAACCATTCATCAGTAATCATTAAAATGATTAACATCAACTGCTAAAGATCCTTATGAAATAACTAAAAATAAGCCATAAAATATCAGAGTTTGATGAGTCTTCATTTTATTATTTTCTGTCAAAGGTCATATTACTTTCACACCAGACAGCACAAAGCATAAAAGATGGCCACTCGGCACTTCAGATTGCTTGTCTTTGAAGGATGTCAAGAAAAGGCAGAATGAGGAAACTTTGAAGTTAGAGAAAGAATGTTACTGAAAGATAGAGACAGTGAGAAAAATTGGCTGAAGTAGTAAACAATATATTCATAGGATAGATGTGTGTGGTTTATGGTATTGAAAACATAATAAGATACTAACATAAATTGAAGATTAAAGAAAAATAGCACACCACCAGTTAACTAAAAGTAATGTCTTTTCACTTAGAAATTAGAGGATTTTAAAAGTATTCATAATGAAAATGAATAAAATTTTGGCCTTGTGTGAATATAAGTAGACACTGCTGTGGCAAGAAAACTCAATACACTACTGTTATGTTTTTATTTAGATGTCCCTCAGAGGCCTCACATGGTCAGAGGTGGGGTTTTTCAGAGATGGGTGGAACTAAAATGTGTAATGCTGAGATTAAGTATGTGTTGCTGGGATTATCAATATAATGCTAGGATTAAGTTGTGATGATGGGGTTAAGTATGCCTCACCCTGCTTGTGAGTGTTCCCCACCATAATGTTGGGAAGTCAGGACAGAATGTAAGAGGCAGAAAGAGAGCTGTTCACATTGGTTACTGCTTGCTACTTCATTGCTTGCTGCTTTCTGCCACATGAATTGTTTATCCTCTATGATGCCCCTTTGCCATGCCACCCTGTTTTGGAGCCAGCTAACTGTAGACCAAAACCTCTACAAGCTATGAAGTTGTAATGACTAAAATCTTTCCTCTTTTGACTTTGCTTATTGGGTATATTGTTTCAGCAATGAGAAAAGTAACTAAGAAAAGTATTATTCTCTGGTACAATTCTTTTCTTAATTAAAATACTGGTGTAGAAATGTTTTTGATAAAATAAGGTTTATATTGCAGATATAAGGTTTTATTATAAGAATATAGCTCTAATTCACAGTACTGTCAGGCTTTATGGTGCTGTTAATATTTTATCAAGTTGTACTAATGATCCTTTAAACCAGAACAAAGCTAATAAGCTCTTATAGCTTGTATCTAGTTGTGCTCCCAAAGATTCATGCACTCATAAGAAGGGCTTTTAGGAGCTGGTTGGATCTAAAACATGTAATACTGGGATTAAGGGTGTATCTTACTAAATTATTGCACTGATTGGAATTAGCATAGTTCTGAGTGGCACCACCCAAAAGGATATTAGCTGAGATGGTATAAAAGTGAAAGGCTGGCTCTGTGCTCCTGCTGCTGATACAGGAAAATAAAACTCCAAACATGAACAATTTCTGAGACGAGTTCATGTTCTCTAAAATCGAAGAATGAATTTTAGGAACAACGAAGGTTAAGAACACAATATATCTGTTAAGAGGAAGAAAGCTTCTGTCCAAGAGAGGGACAGAAGGGGGGCCCGGAGTGGGTTACCCCCCCACACACACACTGTCTTTTCTAGGGACTTTTATAGGGAAAAACCATGAGGTGAGGCGGGTCCAAGGTAGGGGAAATGGACAAAAGTATGGTCAGCCAATAAGACTGTAAGGATAATTATTCAGGTAAGACTGGGATCAAATGGGGAATTGAGTCATGCAACAAGCAGGCATGAAAGCAGAGCAGGGCTTTTCCTGTAAAGGGTTGGGTCATGGACTCTTCAAGGTGGTGGCTACCTATTTAGAATATCAATCCCTGCTGTCCATCCCTGGGGAGGTATGTGGGTGTATTTGTTTAGTCTTTTTTCTTGACTGTCTGGCCCACAGGTATCTTATCTTTTATATTGGCTCCTTTGAGGGTCCGGCCCTGTCTGACTGCTTATAATATTTCTATCTAACTCAGCAGCCTACAACACTGCTTGCTGCCTTCTGCTTGCCACTTCATGAACTGTTTCTCTTTTGTGATGATCTTTTGCCCTGTCACCCCACCTTGGAGCCAGCTGACAAAGGACTGAGAACTCTACAAACTTTGAGCTAAAATAAACCTTCTCCCCTTTAACTTCTCAATGTCAGTTGTTTTTTCTCAGCAATGAGAAAGCTAGCTAAAAAAAAAAAAGAGAAAGCTAGCTAAGACATAGCTAACATATTTGAGACTATGATACTCAGCAGAACACTCTAACACAGAAGGTTAGAAATAAAGGGAAATAAGAGAGAGAGAGAGAGAGAGAGAGAGAGAGAGAGAGAGAGAGAGAGACAGAGAGACAGAGAAACAGAGAGACAGAGACAGAAAGAGAGAGAATAAGACAAGCAGAAAAGAATCAGATAGTCACTAGAATTTTTATGTATTATAGTTGTAAGAGTAATGCAGCATCAAACCAAACAGCTTTACTATGCAATACACTCTTTATATTTGTACATAGCTATGTAACATAGGGCTTAATTAGTTTATGAATGAAGCAGCTACCAAGGGGAAGGGCCTGAGATAAAACAGGGTGATCAGGATATTGATGAGAATTTAAACAAGAATAGCCAATGAACTAGGATTTTGCACCAAGGGTGAACTTCCTCAGGCAACATAGAATGCAGCTCCTTGCTTACTAAAGGGAGTTGCAGACACTCCTTACTAAACTCCTGAGCTTTTCATGAAATTAAAATGCAAGGTAACCAGAACCAGTTTTTCTCAAAATCCCAGTTTTCTTTGAACCCTGCATGCTGAGAAAGTGGCTTAGAGAGCCTGAGATCCAATTGGTCATTTTAAATGCACAGTCACCTATGATAGGTGGTCGCTAAGCAATCAAGCACTCCCTGAGCACTACTTTTCTAGAATTGACTCCGTATTGAGGGGTCATGCAACAATCCACTCAGGAATCCTCCTGCAAGCCTAGCAGCTAGTCTTCTTATTTGCAAAAACAAACAAGCAAATAAAAATCTCTCCTAATCTCCTAATCTCTTCCTTGGTTCACAGCTTCCTTCTTCATGCTATGTGACCACAAGTTCAATACATATGGCAACAGGTAGATTAATAAAGTTGGTACGTTCCGGGATATATAGATTTTTTTCTTTTGCTTCTAATTTGAAGAGCAACGCATATAGAGTGACACTCAGAACAGTACCTTGTAGGCATTAGGTGTTCAAATATTTCTTGATTTTGTTACTGATGCAATTACCCACAAAGCTTTGGGTCTCTGTATAGGAATTTCTTAAGTACAACATTGTGCAGTACAGATGTGTTGCAATATCATTTGCCTAAACTTGTTTTTGTGTATGTGCATGCACACCCATGCAGGTACACATGCATTATTCAAGATCCACTCATACAGACAGTGACTCATATATGTTAGAGATGAAGCTGTGAACACACAAGTCAAATAGCCTTGCGTTTATTTGGGTAAAGGATACCATAAAGAAATAAACAATTAAAGTATGTGACCTGGTACATTGTAACATATTTGATAAAGGACAATAAAGCACACAAGGAGTAAAAGATTGCTGATATCTTAAACACGATCGTCAAAAGAAGACTACGTGGAATTGAGGTTGAGAAAATATTTGAAATTTGAATGAAAAAAAGCAGACCCAGGCCTGAAGACCAAAACACACTAAAGTTTAAAAGACTAAGAGATCCATTAAAATCGTTCAGATACGAATTTTCTCTCTTGTCACTCCTTGCCTCTCTCCTTCGTTCTCTTTCTCACTAAAGTTCTGAGGCCAGCTTTGTCCTGCTTATTCTGTCCACTTAATTTTCTTAGCTCTTTCAAACACGTTCTTACAACTACTATATTTTATTGTAATCTCCTGGTCATTAAATGTTAGAAAGAACATATTCCTGAAATGTTGCCGCCCTCATTTTGCTACTTCACTATTCTGAATGGAGCTGTTTGCTCAATGCACAATTGACTTTGGTGGGGTCATTCTCCTCTTTACTTTGGTTTCTGGGCAACACTTATGATTTTTAAAAGATTAAAAAGATAGTATTGGCATAGTGCTAAGGGAAAAAATCCAAGTTGGTTTGTAACATGTTCTTTGGTGAGTAGAAATACATTCAGGCAAAAGGTGAAGAAGGCAGCATAAAAATGAGCATTTAAACAAGGCCTGGGCAGCCTTTTATCATGAAAAAATGCCTAATAACCTACAGAAGTCTCTCTTTATCTACAGGGAATATATTCTAAGATAGTGGGTGCTTGAAACCATGGACATAACCAAACTAAATAATTTAATATTTTCTCCATCTTGCATAAGCATTTGTTATATACTGTGGCCAAAAAAATGTCATTCAAAAGACAACAAAGCTAGCATGGTTTCTTTTTTCCTTCTTCACGGTTTCACAGATAAAAGATTGATTCTTACTATATATTTTGGCAACTTCAACATTTCTCTTTATTAATTTAAGTGCTTTCATTTTTCACTTAAAAGAAGTTATTTACAGTTTCTGTCTACCAAACATGAATTGCCTCCATCACTAATCTTTTGATTAGGGGATTTTATTCAGTGAAATAACAGTTGAACTTAAGCCCCAGGGTATCAAGAAAGTTGGTCTGACAACTGATATAAGAACCAAATTATTAATGTATAGGTAGCATCTACTAGCCATGTAGATGACACAAATCCTGGCAGGAGGGCATGCAGTTGGGTGAGAATTATTGGTGCTGCTCAGAAAGGCATGCTATTTTAAAAGTTAGAGATTATTAATTTCTCAAAATTTACTTTTAATATTTTCAGATTGTGCGTGACTGCATGTGACAAACTTCAGAATGTGAAATCATGAATAAAGTGGGAGGCTACTATATAGCAACGAAGGAGAACTGATAAAAATTATGTCAAAGTGCCTACAATAAACCATAGCTAGGTTGCATTTATGACTTCAGAGGATTTGAAGAGAACAAAATTTATTTGTTTCTATAATATTTCCGGACCCTCTTCCATTGGCTGTGTGTTGAAAAGCCTCTGGCTGATTCAATTAGTATAACTATTTCCAGAATTGCAGTCCACATATGTGTTTATATTTCTGTTCATTAGCAATAAAACAATGTTTTCAATATAAATGTTCCTAATTATTAATGAACAGCCCCCTTTCCATTCCAAGGGCATATGTGTTTGTACTGAAATGCACTTGAGATTCATCTCCAAGTGGCATATGATCTTAAAGTCTATCTAATCCAAACTTCTTGCTCTCCAGTTAATGGAACTGAGGTCTAGAGAGGAATAATAATTTGCCATTATACCACATAAGTGATATTTCTAGCACATTAATTTGGGTCTGCAGACTTTATCTGGTTTCAGAAAACCATAATTTAAAAAATGCAAAGCTGAAAATCCTATGTTTTCAGCATAGTTTAAACTTTTGTTCTTTCTTTTAGAAAATTCAAGTGTGCATTTTATATTAATAATTATGTAACATATTGGAATTATTTAGCTATTCACAAGAGAAAACACTAGTATACAATTTTAGTAAAAGAACTATATCTTATTCACCTTACCCTATTGCTCGAACAGTGAAAAATAATTTATATTACTCATTGAAAGTCGATCTTATAAAACGGGTCAGTTGAAACATTATATGAAAAGAGATTCATAACACATGATCCTTATGGTTTACTTTTCATTAATTAATAATGGCTAAATTTATTTAGTATCAAGTGTTATGCCAAAAGATTTACAACCAGATATCTTCATAACAATACTATGTGGTAGGTATTACTAATATCATTTTAGGTTTGGCTGTTTAAATTTGTGTTAGTCCCTGTGGATCATTCCATCTTGGAGAGTTGGTACATGCATATAGCATCTCAATTCTTTTTACTTCCTCTTTCTCTCTTCCACTATGTCTTTTTGTATTCCTTCCCTTTTGCAAAAAAAATCTCTGTTTCGCATTCTCTGTTTTTCTTCACTTTAATTTATTTGTAATTTTGGTTTCCCATGTAAGAGAAACAAGGTGATATTTAAGCTTGTATACCTGATTTATTTCACTTAAAATGATTGTCTCAAGAAGACAGAAGGAGAAAATGAAGTTGAAGCAAAATTATGCAACTTGCCCAGGTTAAACAGCCATTACTTTGGAGAGACTGATCCCATAACTTGGGCATCTGAGATGTCACTACACTGTGTCCAAACCAGAAGGAAAAAGGAAACAATAAGGAGAAAGTCATTGAGCAGGAAATAAAACTAAAAAAAAAACCACCCTATCATATCTCAAAATGGAGTATCAAATTTTTCTATATGGGTTGCTACATTTTCTTAATATTTTTTCCATGCTTCTTGATTTCAAAAGTGAGTACAATGATTTATGCTGAAAATAAGAGGAAGCATAGAAGCCTACCCCAAACAAACCATGACTCTGAACTCAGTTAACAGAATAGTATAAATCTATTGGCTCATTAATGGCAGTAATGAAATTCTGTAGAAAGATTTCAATTAACCATATGACAAAAGATAACTAAACATTTGGCAAGTCATGCCTACAAAAATAAATATTAAATCAATTCCCAATTTATCTGCTACATATCAGTGTAACTTTACTATTTGGTTTCTCTTAATGAGATCTATTTCTATAGAGGTGAAATTCACAATGACACTAACAAAAATCCACAGTGTAGTTAGAAACTAATCTTCACAGTAGGCATGCAAGAATGTGTTATAATCTTTGCTTTAAAGAAGTATAAGTGCCATAAAATTGTTTTCATTTCAAAACAACAAGGTCCAGGGATATAGCTCAGTGGCATAAGTGCCTGCCTGGCAAGTGCAAGGTCCTGAGTTTGATTCCTGATACCAAAAAAAAAAAAAAAGATGAACAAGCAGCCTGCATGTTTATGACATTTTCAAGGATTTCAGACAGCGATGGAGAAAAGATAATCATAAATGTCAGTAATTTAAATAGTAATATTTTTTCCCCTTATTTATAATCTTGCCTTATGTGTTGTTTTATAACTTTTGAAAATATTTTCTAAATAATTATTCTTCAAAAATAGATTGTGAGATGCTAATCAAATAAATTATATTGGAAACTGTCCCTCCAAAATTTTCTAGAAATATTCCCACTTGTCTTTCCAGAATATCCTAGAAG
>PVLD010019675.1:0-35803 GCA_004027595.1 Dinomys branickii
GCCCTCTCAGTCCCCTCTCTGTCCCCTCCCAGTGCCCTCTCTGTCCCCTCTCAGTGCTCTCTCCATTCTTTCTCAGTACTCAGGCCTCTGCCCGTCCTTTCTGTGCACTAATGAACTTGCCTGGGACGCATAGTACCTGAGCTGTAATCGTGTCACTGCATACCCATTGTTTGGTAGAAATAACCGTTTTGAAGTTTAGTCGTTAGTGGGGCAGGTGGCACTGTGATCTGTACCCTGGCGGACTGCAAATGTTGAAGTGACTTCCTTTTGTACCTGAAGTGAGTAATTCATGAAGGAAATTCAGCGATGAGCTGATGTCTACATGGGTGTAATTTTCTCAAGGTGAATCTCTGATTTTGCTGCTTTTCTTCCTTCCTATCTTTCTTTTTTCTACCCACCTGACCTCATGTTCTCTTTTTTTAAATTGGTTGGGTCATGTAGCAGATTTAATCGTGGAGCTGAAAGAGTTCTTTGTACATTATGGACATGAGTGCTTGTGTACAGCATGTAGTTTTACCATGCATACACACGAGTGTGCCTCTGTGTGTGACATTCCCTCCAAACCTGTGGTTTTGCGTTTTGTCTTCCCTTCTCCGTCGCCTCCTGTCCTCCCCTTTTTCCTCCCCCCTTTCTGCATTACTTGGGATTAAACAGAGGGCCCGCTCACTGAACTGCACACCAGCCCGTTTTTGAAATTATTTTAGTTTTGAGACAAGATCTCACTGAGTCACCAAGCTGCCACTTCGGCTCAGTTGTGACCTTCCTGCCGCAGCCCCCCAGTGCTGAGATTGTAAGTGTGTGCCACTGCGCCATCTGCCTATTTATTTTAATGATGTTCTTTGATAATGAGAGGTTCACACCTTAAAAATACAATTCACCAGTTCTTTCTATTATGGCTAGTGTTTTTATATTTTAGGATATCTTTGCTACCCCTAGATTGTAAAGGCTAGAAATGGCAATCTGTGTTATGACTGTAGTGTAGAGACATTGCCTTTTGCATAATGTTAAATTCTGCACCAGTACAGGTATACTTACTGCCTTATCTTTGTGATATTTTCATATATTTACAAACATGTCATAAACCCTGCAATATGATGATACTGTTTTTTAAATGATTGATTAAGAAGGAACCTTAACAAGATTTAGGAACTTAAAAACTAATTTCATCATTTACAAGAATTTCAATTCTTATGAACCATGACTTGGTAAACAGCCTATGTGAAGAAAAAACATAACTTTATATGTTGGTCTCCTTACCATTGTTGGTGCTGTCTTGTTTTCCTTATATTTGCAGTGTGTGTGCACAGATATGTGTGTATTTATAAATAAGATGTGGATGGTGTTTCAGAAAACAATTTTATTGAAGGCAGTAGTGGTCACCTTGTTGGTGATCAAATTTTTGATAAAAAATAGCAATTTCATAGCAAATAGATCACAAAGCCTTCCAAAATTAAAAAGTCGTGTACCACAAAAAATAAGCCTTTTCTTAGTGATGGGACTCACTTTTGAGTTGCCGGAGCCTGGTCTTCCCGGCTGTGCACTGCTGTGCAGCTGCTCTGAATCTGCTTCAGTGCTGGGACCAGCGGTGGACTCCGATGCTGGGACGCTGCATAAACCCTGCCTGGTGTTGTTTCCACAGCTCTTCCTGGACCCCTCGTGGAAACTACATCGAGTCAAATCGTGATGACTGCACAGTGTCACTGATCTATGCCGTGCACCTGAAGAAGTCTGGCTACATCTTCTTTGAGTACCAGTATGTCGACAACAACATCTTCTTTGAGTTCTTTGTAAGGCTTTTCATATTCTTGATGTTCTTTTTTCCTTTCTTAAGTTTATTGTTTTAATTTGGATATATGTAATGTTCATATTCATCATAGAGAATTTCTTTTTAAGGGACATTCATGTAAATTTCCCTTAATCCATCGTTCCATTACACTTCATGCCTCAGTTTGATGTTAAGATGAGTTAATTTTTCTGTAGTATTTGTCTTCTAGTCGTCCACACTTCTCTTTTGTGCTCTTGCCCAGGGCCACCTCTGTTGGATGATCATTTGGTTTAAACTGTGTGTGACTAGTGCTTTACCCAAGATTCATTTTAAATTCACTTTTCCATGGCTGTAAATGTCATTTTGTTAAAAATACCTTTGCTAATTTTAGCTTTTATTTAAAATGTTTTTTTCTTGGCAGTTTCAAAGAGGAGATTTTTTTTACTGACTAGAATTATTTAAGTGTATTCATGGGCAGTTATTTCAAGGGTGGAAGTGGCTATATGCTTCGCTCTGTGAATTTCATTAAGTTTAAATAATCAGGGATAGTTGTTACTTCTGTACTAGTTAAGTATCATGTAGCACAATACAAGGCACAAGTTATACACTGAATAACCACTGGATATATCTAATTAGTCCATGTAAACCATACTAGGTTGAGCAAATATTTATCATGGTAGTGACTTCAAGGCTTGTAAGTGTTTTCAGATTGATTTGTTACACTAAACACAGTGTGTTGTGACTGCCCTCAGTAATGAGAATGTCTAAATCAAAAGTTTCATGCCAAGGGCTATCTTCCATAAGAATATGAGCTTTAGATTTGAAGTTCAGAGATTCTGGGTCTGGTCCCCACTTGTGATTGTTGGCTGTGTGTTATTCAGCAATGAAGCCATGCTTCCAGTTCCTGGCATTCATTCCCTGCTGTTCAGTAGCCTTGAGAAGGTGTCTCAAGGAGCCTCTCAGCACTAATATCCTTTGATGAGTTTAAGCAACATGTAATCGCATTTACTTTTTAAGCTACATTTTATTTGCACAACCCTACTCAGAATGAATGATTCTCTAGTTCTTGGGACATTTCAACAGTATTATTAAAACTAAAGTAGCGAGCTGGCTGCTAGCTGATAGTTGGAATAAGTATTTAGCTTTGTGTTGCCCAATAGTCCCTGAGAGCTGACTGTAAAGGACTCTTGAGCTAATGTTTGATTCATTGCTTCCTCTCAAGGGTGCTTCTGTTTTTCCGGCTGTAGTCTGAAAAGGGTGGGTGAATTCTGCTCCTCCTTTTGTTGACATTGTGTAGGTTACAATTACTGACCCAGGAGGCCAGCACTTCACAGTTACTGTCCTAATGGTTAACAGAAGGGAGATGTGTGAAGGCTGAGAGATGTAGCAGTGCTCTGAGAATTAAAAGTGAGTACTGTTGATTTGAAGCAATATTTAGTTTCAGAGCTATGTAGACTTTTATTCCTCCGTACCATTTTTCTTAAATGGTGAAACTGAAACCCAGAGAGGGTAAGTGATTGGACCAAGACACACCTGCTTTTGTTTCAGAGTGGGTGACGGGCCCAGGTCTCCGGAACCATGGGGGTGCCTGCTCCTGCGGCCCAGAGTCTCAGGGTGCTGGACTCAGCATTGGAAAAGCCCTCAGCTTACAGCGAGATGCTTTGCTTGGGAGCTCTAACTCCTGTGACAGACACCATCTTTGACCACCCCTCAACGGTGTACAGGGCCCATGTTGTCCCTCGGGAGGCTCAACACTGACATTAAAATGGTCGTTGTACTTGGGATATAAATTGGACACACACTGAGCTACAGTGAATATCCTCAGAAACAGACATTCTCTGGTATCCGGGTGGCAGAAGAACCTCTCCCAGTACATGTTTCAGCAGTGTCTCTTATAGACATTTTAATGTTTGTGCATTGGTCGGCGGGCTGAGGAAGAAAGCAGAATGATTTAGAGCAGAATAGTGGCTGTTTCTCTGACTGAGCACCGGTGACGTGAACCTCACTCTTACTGACTGTTTTGCAGAACCCGGAAGGTGGCCTCACTTTTTGAAGTTTTTCTGTTCTTTGTAGATATAGAAAAGTAGCACCCTAATCCCTTGGCATCTTGGAAGAGTATATTGGGAAATTAGAAGGTGTTTGACATTCAAAATATCTGTAGTCATTAGAAATGGCACACCAAATGATTAACATTCACCCACAAATAAAAATATCAGTACTTTGATTTTAGCCACCATTGCTCACCTACACATTTGAGTTAAGTCCTGAGGAATTGGAGCAAAGCCTACTTTATTCACTCAAAAGTTTGCTGCCACAAAGATAAAAATCATCCATGTTTATTTTTATACTATTAGACTTGGGTGATGAATGCAAACCATTAAAACGTGGGTAAGAAGGGTAGGTTTCCATGATGACTTTTGGTGGTAGCTGCTGCCTCTGTCTGTAATGGGCTTTCTGTTATGAGATGGTTTGTTTGGGATTGCTCGTTCACATGCAGTTGTCACTGGTGCTGAGGTCTAAGTGTGCACATTGGTTGGGACATAGAAAGGCAGCCTTGCAGCCTGTGCTGGTGCAGAGTGTGAGGAGTGCTCGTTTCAGAGCTTCACTGGGAGCCTTGTGTTTGACCCGCAGAT
Source organism: Dinomys branickii (assembly GCA_004027595.1). NCBI lineage: Eukaryota > Metazoa > Chordata > Mammalia > Rodentia > Dinomyidae > Dinomys > Dinomys branickii. The sequence goes on from PVLD010019675.1 coordinate 4,399, forward strand.
TCAGAACGATCAGTGCCAGGAGATGGACTCCACCATGGACAAGTGGGTGAAGCTCACGGACAGCGGAGAGTGGGGCTCTCATTCTGTGAGTCCATTTCTCCTTCGCCCTTCCCACCACCTCATTCTCTTTTCTCTTCCTAACATTTTCGAAGCATGCATTTTAAGAGAAGAAGGAGAGCATAGTTTTCTATTAATTAAGAGCATCTCCGTTTAAAGAATTTTCCCCTAAGTTTCATGAACTCAGATTCCTATTTGTAGTTTATTTTTCAAACCTTGTCATTCCCTGAGATTCCCTTCCCTTTCCTTTCCCACCACGCTCTGACTTCCTCCCTTGTGGTATTAAAGGATAGAAGACTGTTCAGAGCGGACACACAGGCTCTCACAGCTTCTGTGTGTGGGTTTCCAGATGTACCTGTCCCAGGTGCTGGAACCAGGGACTCTTGTCACTGGGAAGCCTGTCGAATTCTTTTCATACAACTTTCTCTGAAGGGTCCAACAAGTGATTTGCAAGGTTGGTTTTGTTGAGTCCCATGTGACCTTATTGTTGGCCTGCTCAATTCTGATGAAATTCACCTGTTTAGAGCACTAACGTTTGCCAATCATTGGTCAAAACGCTGCCTTTCTGGTCATGTCAAATACAGCAGCTGAGTGCTTCTTCCCAGGGTATCCTCCCTAAACTGAAGGTGGCATGGTCATATAATGGGAGCCTGGGAGCTGTTGTTAGTCAAAGTATTGTCCCTCTGGAGGAAGACATGGATGTGAATCCCAGCTCTGCCCCACCGTTGTGTTCCTCTAGGTTACTCCTTTCATCTTTCTGTGTGTATGCTTTTCGTCTCAGAGGTGGAATGGTTTTGCAGGTTAAGTGGGTGATGTCTGGGCAGAGCCAAGTGTAGTACCTGCGGTGTAGCCTGACTTCTGATTGGATGAATGACACTGTTCCTGCCTCTGTGCTTGGGGTGGAGTGGAGAATGCACTGTACCCTTTCAGAGGTCTTGTTTTCATCTGTGTGCTTGAGATTGATGTCAGCACCACTTAGGACCTGCTCACCTAGACCGAGTCGGGCAGGTGCCCACAAACACAGTCTTCGCCTGAGAAGACTCCGTGGCAGGGAAGTGCCAAGGGAATTGCTTGTCTAGGTCTCCCATGGTACAGTTGGGCAGGCTTTAACATTTTACAGCTTAGTTTGACCAGGCAAAGCCTGCACAGAGTAAGGTGCAAAGGAGAAGGCAAGGAATTCTTAAGATTTCCCCACTTGCTGCATCAGGATGTATCAGTTGGATTTGTGATTGGGAGAGTGCTTCCCTGCTGGACATAATATCATAGAGTCCTAGAGTCAGAGGCTTAAGTCAAGTGATGATGGGAACAGTGCTAGTTTCTTGTGTTGCTGTTGGGTGGATTTTAAGAGAAGCTGTGTTAGCAGTGAAGGCCTTAACTCTGGGTGCTTGACAGTGAGACAGGACCTGTGTGGCTCACAGTTTAGAAGCTCAGGGCTTGGCTGCAGCTCAGGGCCTGGCTGGGAGGGCCTGGTGGGGTAGGGTCAGAGCCATTGCTGATGGCCTGCTGAGTGCAGAGGCGCAGGGGCTTCAGGAGCTCGCTGTCTCCAAGGGACTGAGTCACCTTCCTCGGGCAAGGTTCCCACCAGCCCCACCTCTTAAGAGCCCCACCGGTCCAGAAACTGCCTTGCCAGGCCAGGAGCCACATTCCAGCTGCAGCAGGGATGTCCTGGTCAGGAACATACAGAGGAGCAGAGCTCGCCTCCCTGTGGCATGAGGCCTTTCCAGTACTGAGCAGGACTTCCCACAAGGGGTGCGAATCACTTCACTGTTTGCTCAGGCTTCAAGGCTTCCCTTCCTCCTCCCTTACTCCATTGTGTGGATTGGCAGACTGCTTTCTGTGGAAGCATTACATTCAGCACAGCTTTGGTTAGACTTAATAGGAGACTTAAATGTCTTGGTTCTAAATCCGTGATTTTTCATTATAATGCACAGGAAAATTTATATATGAGAGTAGCTTTTGGGCGTGGCTGAAAACAAAAGGCTTTCTCAGCATGTTCTCACATGTCTGTCCCCAGGTGATGCTGAAGTCAGGCACAAACATCCTCTACTGGAGAACCACAGGCATCCTCATGGGCTCCAAGGCAGTCAAGCCCGTGCTGGTGAAGAACATCACCATCGAAGGTCAGCAACTGTGTTAGGAGCCAGTCCCCTCTCCAGATGAAGCTGAAGACATTTCTTAGAGTGTGGCTTGCCTGACAAAGGTTTAGAGGATAAGAAATAACACATGAGGGATCCTACAGGTAGAGAGACCCTGGCTTTATTTCTAGCAAGTTTGTCATTTATTTTCCTTTTCCTTATACCCTTGAACTGAATTGTTTAGTCTGTGTAAAGAAGTAAGGTTGATGGTAATTTTAGATGTCTTAAAGTTTCTATGTTTGTAGGGGCCTGTTTTACATTCATGAAATGTCTGTGGTGCCAGGCATCAGCGTGCTGTGCAAGTTGGCACCTGGTTACCCCCATACCCTAAACACCAGTACGTAGAGCTGGGCTCCTACTGCAGGTCCTTTCTGGCCCGGGGGGGCAACCCATCAACTCTGGCTGGGTTCATCCTTAGTTAGAGGTGCTTTTAGCTAAAGTAGTGTTTTCCTTTGTTAAAGTTTGCTTATAGGGGCTGGGGATATAGCTCAGTGGAATAAGCGCCTGCCTGGCAGGCGCAAGGTCCTGAGTTTGATCCCTGGTACTGCAAAAAAAAAAAAAAAAGTTTGCTTATATCTTAGTATGTTCTGAGAGCTTATTCCTGCAGTGTTAGCAGATTATTAAGGGGTATGTTGTGGCCAGAGCTGGAATTACAAGGCAGGGTGCAAGTCATTTCTGGGGTCTCTTAGGACTTAGGGGACTTGGGAACTCAGAGCAGGAAAGGGAGCTCGTGGTGCGAAGCCTATGGGGATGGAGTGTGGATAGGACTATAGGGACCTGAGACCTCCCACGTGTTAGTTCGCGGCGTTGTCTCTGGTAACTCAGGTGGTCGGTTTACCTCCACTGCATCCTGTGTTAAGTATTTGCTGGACCTGTCATGTTTCATACCATGCATACCTACTGCGTGCACACAGCAAATCCTCTTAGTGCTGGATTAGCGGAGTGGAGGGTTTGTCCTGTGATATGTCTCTCTCACTGTGTGGAGGTGGGTTGCTTGCTGACAGGCGCTCCCCTTGCATGCCCTCTTTCCATGTGCACACAGGGGTAGCTTACACCTCCGAATGCTTCCCCTGCAAACCTGGCACGTTCAGCAACAAGCCAGGCTCCTTCAGCTGCCAGGTGTGCCCCAGGAACACCTATTCGGAGAAGGGAGCTACGGAGTGCATGCGCTGTGACGAGGACTCCCAGTTTTCAGGTAGGTGGTGCGCCGGTTCACAAGTCAGGAATGGGTGAGTGCAGTGGTGGCCCCTGGAGTGCCGGGGAAACGCGGCCTGGTCATCCCTTCCTATGCAAGCCCTACCCTCCGTCGTTTTCTTCTGGTCCGTGTTATGCATATGCTCTGTCGGCATAACATGTCCCACTTCTAGACAACTTTTGGCACAGAGATGTTCTTAGAAAGTGTTAACTTTTTTCAAATTTTCAATATTTGCTGATCATGGAAGAAATCTCATGTTTTCTGGGTAAAACTATGATATGCTCGTAGAAGCACTTATTTGAGGAAAAATAGAGAAGTAGGCCTTTGTTTTGTCTGGAAAGAGCTAGTTCTACCTAAAGTGCTCTGGTCAGGCTTTTTCACTTTGCAGTTTGCTGTTTGGTTTTGATTTTTGCCCTTCCCTTGAGCCGCAGAGGCAGTAGTCAGTTTCTGAGATGCTGTTTTGCATTGCAGAGGAAGGGTCCAGTGAGTGTATGGAGCGTCCTCCCTGTACCACGAAGGACTACTTCCAGATCCACACGGCCTGCGATGAGGAAGGCAAGGTAGCCGTGGCCCTAAACTCCATCCTGTCTCCCTGATCCCTGCCCCATCTGTGCACAGTCTGAGTGTTCATGGAGGTGGTGCACTGGTTCACAAATCAGGAATGGCCATAGTGGTGGCCCCCGGAGTGACGGGGAAATGTGGCCTGGGTCATCCCTTCCTTTGCGAGCCCTGCCATTTGTGGTTTTCTGACCCGTGTGTGTGCAGGACACAGGAGAGCTACGGCTCACGTGCTGAGGCTGCTGTCCTGGCTGTGACTTCCAGATCTGCTGCTTATTTGATTTGTTGGCAAATTACTTCATGTCTGTAAGCCTTGGCTTTTCCATCTGTGCAGTGGGTTGACATCAGCCTGGTGAGGCTGCTGTGAGAACATACGAGACACTCAGCGTGCAGCACCCAACCTGGTGCTGGGTACAGAGGGAGTGCCCCATTAGTTACTGCTATGTTTGTGTCATTTATCAGAAGTAATAACATCAGGAAGAACACGGCTTTGGATTTTGTACTGTAACTCAGAGGATGGAAATAACTTGTCACTTTATCTAGTTACTCAGGTTCTATCTATACAAGTTGTGCAGCCCAGGCCAATTCAGTTATCATAGATTACTGTGTAATTGCATTAGAAAATGTGTCACAATTACCAAGCAAATGACATCTAGTCAGAGGGAAGATGACAGCACGAACCCTGTAGTTGACCTGCCATTCTCTTAAGGAAGGAGTTCGTCTATCCTGGCCTGCGTCACTGTGGAGCGTCTGAAGTTAAAGTGTCCCCCTGCATTCCTTATGTGTGCTTGCACCTTGGAAAGAGTGACATCTTAAACTCAGTTTGGAAATTCCAAACAGATACTAGTAAAATTCGGACTTAACTCTGCATCACTGGGTTCTAATCTATATTTTGATTTTCTACGGTTTTAATCAGAAGAAGAAATATTCATTTTCATCCTTATGACCAAGTACATTCTAGTTTAAAGTACTGAGAAATTTCAGTGATAAGAAGTACAGCTGTTACCTGCAATAAGAAAAGCAACTCAAGCTAACAGCTGTTAGCTGGCAAGGAGTTGTAAAATGAGGTCTCAGCCTGACTAATGACCAACTACGGTGCGTCTACTAGGAAATACATGTGGGGAGGTAACATTAATTGGGTTAAAAAGTAACTTGGTATTTTTTAGCTGAACATTTTTCAACTAAACTCGCCTTATTAGTAGGTAAGAAAAAACTAAATTTAGTTTATTCTATGTGACAATACTTAATTCATCATTTTTGAGGCTTAAATGAATGAGATCCAGTACACAAAAGTATTTTATCTGAGCGACTATGAAAATAGACAGAAGTTATGTCACATTATGTCAGTATAGGAAAATACCATGTAGGTGCTCACAGGTAGTGTACAGTGCAGTACTTAAGGTGTAGACACAAATGCCCCCATGATCAGTGATCCTGGGCAAGCACTTTTCCCTGCCATCCAACCTCCTGCTCTTCATCCCGCCCTTGTTCTCTCTTCCTTTTTGGTTTTTTCCTTCAGTGTGCTGAGCGATGGGATGACAGGCATGTGCCGCCATGCCCCAGCTTAGGCAAGTGCTTTTCAAGAGAGTATGTGATTTGACATGGGAAAATTGTTTAATAAAACTTCTCATCATCTCCCCATGAACACTACAGTGAGCTGTGGGCTGGATGATAGGATTAAGTGGATACCTGGCAAATCTATGGTGTTTGGTTAAGTAGCTGGATATGAGGTAGGAGTGTGGTACCTTGGATTTGCCATAAGAATATAAACATAACAAGTTATACATATTCTAACACATACAAAGAAGAATATGAACCAAGTACCTTATTTTCAAAATCTTTGGCTTCATGAAGACTCTAGGAAAACACCAAATTGTAGGTTCATGAAGCTGGGAAGAAGGACACAGTGAAGATTCACAGGAAGTCCTGTGCACTGTACCAAGGAGCCCAAATTAGTAAAACCAAAATCACTCTGTGTGAAAGTGTCAGAGAAGCATTTAGAAAAGAGAAAATATTCACTTGCAAAAAAGGTTCCTAAGGGATCCAAGATTTAGATTTGCCTCACCAGATAGAAAGAAGCAACAGCTGTTCACAGGGATGAGGAGCCTGCCCCAGAATGTAGAAATGCTGTTTGTACCTGAGCTGTTGCAGGGGGTGGGGGGGAGCGAGTCTTCTTGGGTGGAGTCTTTTTGAGAGGGTTTCACTATGCAGTTCAGGCTTGCCTTTAACTCACTTTGTAGTCCAAGTGGCCTCAAACTCATAGCAATCCTCCTGCCTCAGCCTCCAGAGTGCTGGGATTACCAGCATGCACTACTATGGCTGGGAAGAAGTCTCAGAGGTGGTCTCAGATTGACATGCTGGGGTCAAGAGGTGTGGTCATTTCTGCTCGGTAGTTAGCAGCTTACAGAAAGGCTTGAGATTTTTATTTACTTTGGATACTAGACCTAGGCAGAGGTGCGTGTGGATATGGGAGTGTGTTCCAGGTGGGAAGTGGTGCGTGGCCCTCTGTGAGCCACGTGCATCCTTTCAGTGGTGGCTGAGCATGGTGACAGTTTTGCGTCCATACCTGAGATAATTATGAAATCCTGTGCTAAAGTAAAGTTTTCAGAAGTTGAACAAGAACCCTGCCTCAAACTAGTGTGAAACAGGGCCAGACGGAGGGGCTCCCATGCCCGGGAAGTCATAGCAGCAGGCTGTCTGACAAGTCTCTCTCTCTCCTCCAGCCTGCAGTTCTTTGGTTTCATTTCCTTTCTGGGCACTGAATTGAGACATCATCACCCAAGCCATTGTCCTCAGGCTTTTGTTGCAGGAGTGCTGACCTGTGTTTGAGGCTGGGACCTGGGAAGGTCAGGGCTGAGGCCCGAGCAGTGTGGCCGGTGAGCCCGTGAAGGCAGACGCAATTTAGCACTGATGAACTGCACCAGCCTATGAAGCCTTCAACACTTGCACAGTGACAGTTGCAGAAAGATACCAGGCTGCCGTGGACAAATCCAGCCTCAGAAGTCTGAATTTAGTCTTCCTCGCATTGAACTTTATGTGGTCTGAGAATTGGCTTCTACTTATTTCTAGTGCATTTTTTCCCCAGCAATGGGTTCGCACCCAGTGCTTGCACGTGCCAGGCAGCACTCTACCACTGAGCCCCATCCAGACCCTCTGGGTGTTGTTTTCATGCTGAACATAAGTACCCTTTTATAAATAGCATAAATAGTTCTTTTGTGATTTTAATGGAAATGTGGTAAATTTGACTCTGCTAGAGTTTTGGTTTCACAGAAACATTCCACGATTGTGTCTCTGCTTGGCCCAGAATGAGCTGACTGTTGGTGTTTCACCTGCTCTGCAAGCCATCTGGTGCAGTTTCATCAATATTGATTATTGTGTTTCCCAGGCAGCTATAAGAAAGCATCTGTCCCTGTGAGAAAGACACAGAACTGGTTTGCTGTGTGAGCTAGAGGCTCTGTGTAAACAAAGCTTCCACTGTGGAGCCTTTGAAACCTGACTTCCACATGTGTCTGTGATTAAAGGTGTTTGTTGCATGTCTCTGGATCCCAGCTTGTTTGTTCGTCTTGGAAGTCGTGTGGCTAGATGGCTTCTCAAAGTGGACTTTTGTATTTTACTGGTTTTTATCCTTTCCAGACTGGTTCTCCTCTGCTAGTGCTACTTTACTACTGCCCGATGAGCCTGACTTTGGGCAGTGCCTTCTCAACCCACCTATTCCAGGGTTTCCTCATTTATACATGTGAGGATTAGCATACCCACCTCCCCAGGTGTGAGGAGATTGTGGTGGTGGCGGTGGCAGCACCGACCTGCGTCCCACCTGGAAATCAGCTGTTCTAAGAACGTAGGAGAAGGTCATGCCTGGTGTCAGTGCCAGAATAACTTGGGAAATTCGGGTGTTGACTAGACATTGAAACTTGTATTCTATACTTGCTAAATCAGAAGTTTAACAGCCAATTCCCCAAGTAATCACTCTTGCATTTGTTTAGATTCTCTGATTTCTGTATTGCCTTTCTATATGCAATCTGGGGTTTGCACGATGGAGGGAGTATCTGGTAAATTTCTTGCTGCTCAGGAGCCCCGGCTCACAGAACAACGGAGCTGGCATGGTGTATCATGACACAAGCCACAGCAGCAATGTGGAGAAGGGTGTTGTAAAAACAGAATATTGTTTATAATTCTGTTGAGACTTCTACCTTTAAGGCATTTCCTAACACCCTTCCTCATGTGAGGTAATCACTCTTCACTGTGCTTGAGATAAAGTTGAGTGTGCCGACCACACATGACTCTATGAACTGGAAGCCACCATACTGAACCACCCTAACTTGGTTCTCTGGCTTCTGTAGTGGACTTCCTTTCACAGGAGTTGCCTTAAAAGGCAAATACTTTCAACAGGTCACATGTGTAATGAGAGGAACACTTAGTCTCTTTTTAAAAAGTTATGTGGTGTTATGAAAGTTTGCTTTTTGGTTTGCACTAGAATACCTTCCTTTTTCCTCATGGAACATGGCAATTTTGTTCTAACCCTTTGCATAGTTCCAATTTCAAGTGAGAATCACTAATTTGGTAACACTTTTAGGGGTTTGGCTGAGCCTCTGCTCTCTGCTTCTGTTCCGTGCGTGGTGTGTGCATGTGGGGGAGGAGGAGGGCTGGGGTTTGAGGATGTCCTGCAGGCAGAGTGGTGGCTCAGGTTCTGGACTGCTCAGAGTACAGCAAGTCTCATGTCAGGATATGGAAAAAGACCGGAGAGCACACACCAGTGTTGATGTGTGTTGAACCGTTAGGGTCGAAATGTGAAGCTTGGTCTTGTATCTGGAAACAAAACCTTTTGCTTCTGCGGTAACTGCAAAGCACGGTGGTATGTGCCAGTGGAGAGACCAGAGAGGTGTGGCGTTCCAGATGAGGAAGATAATAAAGCTGCTATGTGGAAGCTGGGGCAGAGTAGATGATGAGCAGGAGGGGATGGGCAGTGACTGGGCTATCTACTTTAGAGGGGTCTCCTGAGGAGGAGCCTGCTGTCCACGTGAGTGAGGGTACCCTTAGCTTAGCTACGGTGGTATGAAGGTGATTTTGTCACTGCCGTTTTAGACCCTCTGCAGCTGACCCCTCTTTTGCCACTGCATACACATTTACTACGCCTCCACTTTTACATCCTTTCAATGAACATGTTATGTGACTTGCCTGCTTGATTTGCTTTTTCCAGACACAGATAATATACAAGTGGATAGAGCCCAAAATCTGCAGGGAGGACCTCACAGATGCTATTCGACTGCCCCCTTCTGGAGAGAAGAAGGATTGTCCTCCCTGCAACCCCGGATTCTACAATAACGGATCGTCTGCCTGTCACCCCTGCCCTCCCGGAACATATTCAGATGGCACAAAAGGTAGGTGGGGTGTCCCTGGCGAGCTGTGTGTTACAGCAGAGCAAGACAGTCTACCTGGGCTGCAGTGACCGTGTTATAAACAGTTCTTGTGGAAGAACTCTTTAAAAGATAACTTTCTTCTTGAGGCTGAAGAAGAGTTGAGAAATAGAAGAAGGGAATTATGAGCATGTGGTTTATTGAGGTGTGAGGACAGCTATTTTAATGTCATTTTGTGTAACACGGTTTTAAGGCAAAGCACTTGCCTTTGGATATTGATAAGGAAAATTTAAATTTCACTTGAAGTATTTAAGGATAAGCCATCCTTTTCCAGTATGTGGAGTGTGTGCACATCTATTGCAAAGCAAAAAGCAAAAAAATGGCAAATACGCCCCCCCCCCACATGGCCAGAACTTCCTTCACGATTGTTTTTGAGGCACTTACTAATTCCAAGGGAATTGGTGTCTGGCCTGTGCCGCTGTGCTGGGTGTGTGGGGAGCAGAGGAGGCAGTCATGCGGGTCTGCTGCCCTTGTCTTGTGCAGAGTGCAGACCCTGTCCCGCGGGAACCGAGCCAGCGCTAGGATTTGAGTACAAGTGGTGGAACGTCCTCCCCGGTAACATGAAGACCTCCTGCTTCAACGTGGGCAACTCGAAGTGTGACGGGATGAATGGTGAGTGCTGAGCCACCGCAGAGGGCTCTTCAGGGCTTGGCGTGCCAGGCCCTGTGCACCGCGTGGAAGGCTGCACTCGCTGAGGGGCGCGTCTAACTTTGCACAAGAGTCCTAGTTCTGCGTTCTATTTTTACCTGATTTAGGGGGATTTTTGGAAATCATTAATGGCAGTTTTACCGATAGAGGTGGTTTTTATTACTTCCAGGTTGGGAGGTGGCTGGAGATCATATCCAGAGTGGAGCTGGAGGTTCCGACAATGACTACCTGATCCTAAACCTGCACGTGCCAGGATTTAAGTAAGGAAAACCAATTCCAATTCTTTTCTGTGAGAATCTTTGTGTCTGCTTCCCACAGAAATAGATGGGGTAGGGCTGGCTTTACAGAATGTATTAATACTGCAGTGTACTTACAACGAGCAGTAACGGAGTGAGATATTTAACAATAGCTGTAAAATCAGTGACTGGGAAACTGTCATGCTGTTTGTTCCTTAGATGAAGCTTCTGTTGCTAATGAGGAGTCTCAGTTTAGGTTGATAGGCGGATTTCTTTTTTCCCAACTCTGTCTATATAGCAGTGCATTACACGTTGGTTAATCTTACTTTGCCTCAGTGCCCCATGTCATGATCTCCAGTAGGAGTTTCTCCACTCTGGCACCCACAGTAGCCTTTGCTTGGGAGGGCTGTGTAGACTGCACGTTGGAGAGATGTGGAAGGCAGGGCTCCATGGAGAAGGACTGGGCCAGGACTGGAGAGGAGGATGGGTCGGGGAGAGGGGAGCATGGCTTTTAGTTTAACAGAAAGTGGCTTCACTTTGTCCCCGGTGGTGTTTCGATCATACATACTGCAGTTTAATCTGTCACACAGGCCTCCAACATCTCTGACAGGAGCCACGGGCTCAGAACTGGGGAGGATAACGTTTGTCTTCGAGATGCTCTGTTCCGCCGACTGTGTCCTGTACTTCATGGTGGTGAGTGGAGAGCGCTTTCCCAAGGCATATTTTGGAGCCTACCATTCTCTTTCAAGTGTGGGTTTCTTTATGCACGTTGAGGCAGGAATCCCGTCTTTGCTATCCTTAGGGTTTTCTAAAAACATTTTACAAAATGTCCATAGAAGTCACTAAGAATGGTGCAAAAAGGTGAGAAAGCAAGTATTCATTTGTGTAGAGAAGTGAGTGGGGTGCTCGTGAGGGGTGGAGGCCGGGGAATATGTCTGTAGAACTCAGCAAGAAGAAATGAAATTCTGCTCTAATGACCATTCTTTGATTTAAACCACCGGGGGGAGAAATGAATTAATGAGTGAAGGCAGAAAATAGTGGAAGTATGGAGAGGAAGACAGGAAGCTCTTTCTCGTGAAATTTCGCCCATTTAGACAAAGGACTTTACTATGCATCTATAATTTTGCCCTTTTTTCTAGACTCGATGTAGACTCCAATTTCTTGCTGGAGAAAAATAACATTTCTCGGCTCACGGGACCCTTGATGTGTTTTAGAAGATTGCTGGCTCAGATTGTAACTTTCCACCCACCACTGATTTCACGCATGTGCTTGTTTCCCTAGTGACCCATTAGTAGCTCCTTGACAGCCCATTTCCAGTTCCTCCATAGTGCCCGGGGTGTGAGAAATGTAAACCTTTCACTTGGGGTTGCTGACAGTGTAACTGAGGGCAGACTGTTTTCTTCTGAAAACGGTGTTGACTTTGTAGCAATGGAAGACCCTGGATTACCTTGGCCACGTCTGTCCGCAGCATTGCACGGGTCTTCAGCTCTGCCAGCTGTGCCCCATTTCATCTGCTGGGTCCGACTCAGGGCCCTTGCTGGGATTCCGGCTCCTGTGTCCTCTGTCCGACCACTCAGTGGTCCCCTCCCCTCTCATCTCTACCCTCATGCCCTGCTGTCAGAATTGTCCCTGCAGACATGAAAACCACCCTCCCTTTCCCAGCGGTGACTTCTTGGTGCCTGTAGCAGTGATTCTTGTGGGATCACTGCCCAGCAGCTCCAGCATCCTGGATCTCACTGTGTGTTAGAAATGCAGCTTTCGGGGTCCCATCCTGGTCTTCTGGGGTGGGGTGGGTGCAGCAGTCTGGGTTTCAGCAAGCCTAGCGGGTGATTCTGATAGCCTGGGAACTGGCAGCCCAGGGACACACATGGTCTCCTTCTCATGATCCCCCTGCAGCTTCTTCCATACTTTCCCATTTTTTGTGAGCAGAGCTGGGTGGGCTGCTTGCCGCCCTCTGTTGTGTGAGTGCTGGTGTTGATGAACACTCTGTGCTTGGCATCTCCCAGCCCTAGCACGCTGGGCTAGAACTTCCACTTGCTCTTTCTGAACTCCCATTCATGCTTCCAGGGCCGCTCAAACTTCCTTTCTTCTGGGAGGGTTTCTCTTATTCCTTTAAGTAAAATTAATCACTTCCTCTTGTACGCTCCCTAAGCCCCTTGAGAAAACAATCCCATCTTCACCATGTAAATATTTTTTGCCTCACTTGACTGGGCAATCTCCAGGGCAGGGGCCGTGTGTTATTTATCTTAACAAATTAATCACAGAGTTTTGTTTCCTATAGGAGAATTTTTTTACTCTGTGTGATTTAGTCTTCTCACTGGAGCTTTGGAGATACCAAATTAAATAACAAAATGCTTTTGATATCAAGAGTGAGTAAATACCATTTTCTCTAGCCTGCCCTCAGGTGATCCTGCAGAACCAAGGTGTAGTTCAGGGGGAGCCTAGGGTTTCTGTAAAGAGCTGTCTACCAGACTCTTAAGGGAAAGATGGAAATGGAGAGCTTCCCCATTTGACAAGGGTGTTAGAAGCATTCTGTGAGGGATTTGAGGTCTCGTATCTTTTCTTCGTAGTGTGTATTCCAAGCTAGAATCACGATACAACACACAAGCAAACAAAACCTAACCTTCAAACATACACTGATTTGGGGACTCTTCTGGATTGTCCTGACCCTGTGGCTCTTCTGTGGCATCACGGAGGAGATGAGGTGCCCATGTGGGCAGATGGGAGCCTGAGGGGTGGAGGGTTCCCTGCACTGTGGGTTAACATCGAGAACCCTACAGCCTTCACTCTCAACACAAGCACATATGTGTAATGTGAGCACATGCGTGTGATGTGAGCACATCTATGTCAGTACTGAGCTTATGCTTCATTTGTATTTTCTCCTCGTTTCAGGATATTAATAGAAAAAGTACCAATGTGGTTGAATCATGGGGTGGAACCAAAGAAAAACAAGCGTACACCCACCTCATCTTCAAGAATGCCACATCCACGTTCACATGGGCCTTCCAGAGGACCAGCCAGGGCCAGGATGTAAGTGCCAAGCGGCGTTTCTTCTCATGCTTGGTGAGGGTGTCCTCATGCGGAGGTGTGCAGAGCGACCCCGACTGCGGGAGGAGGCAGCACTTTGTCAACTGCAGTCCCTAGTTACGCGGGGATCGTGTTGCAAATGGTGCACTTTGTACTTCTTGAAGTAAGAGTGTGCGAAGCGGAGTCGCACCATGTAATGCTGAGTTATTCTAAATTCTGAACAAAAATAGTCGCTTAGATCTTGAAAGAAAATTAATTTTGTAGTTACCTGAAATTTTGCTTCAAAGCTTTCTGAGACTGGGGAATTTGGTAGCTCTCTTTCTCTTTGGATGATTTGTCACGAGCCGTGTGTGGAACTAAACGCGCTGTTTCACAGTGGTAGTATCTGCTTTGGAGACGTGTGTGGAGGTGTGACGGGGTAGACACGCGGCGCCGCTGTCCTTGCCTTCCCTGGCCGAGTAGCGCCGGCCCCCTCGGGTTAATCTCACCAGGTGCTGCAGGAGTAGCAGGACCGATCCTGTTGTCTCCACAGACGGACTCCGAGATAAGAGCAAGGCAGGTCCCGTGTGCGGGGCCGGCCTCCACGCGTGGGCGGGCACTGTGCAGTGCATCACCACTCTTCCCCTCAGGCTTGCGGGGAGCCCCTCCCTCGGAGTTTGTCTGACTCCAGCTCCTCCGGCGGCGGGTTCCGAGCCCCCCTTGTGGGCGTGCGCACGGATCCAGCCCTACCTTTCTTACCGGCCTTTTGTTTTTGTCTCGGTGGAAAGCATCAGGTGGTCTGGGTGAACCGAGCGAGTTTAGACGGTGCTGCCCACTGCTGGATGAAAACTAGGCCTTGTCTGGCTCTGTCCCAAGGAGAAATCCAGCAAGAGCAGGATCCTGCTTCCTGTCCCACGCCTGCATTCAGAGTCAGAACACCCTGACAGGGCGAGGGCTACAGTGGAACAGGCTCAGGCAGCGGTGTGGTTGCCGGTGTCCCGGGCAGGGTTGGAGTGAGGAACCCGGGTCCCAGACCTCCAGGACCCCCAAATCCCTAGGTGCCAGGCTGCCCCACCCTGCCATTCTGTCCATGCAGTCGGGCACCAGTAGATCTAGACACAGGCCTGAGCACCAGTGAGGGGGCGGGTCAGCCCTCTGTCAGAGAGCAGCATTCTTCAGATGAGAACGTGCTGTGTTTATACCACGGAGGACATAGCTCATGGTGCTGTGGCATGGCGTGGAGTGCCGTTACTGTGGACAAAAGTTTCATGTCAAGATTTAAGGTTTTTTTTTTTTTCTTTTTTAAGAAGAATCCAATAGGATTGATGTTACCCATCATCAGTGACAACCTTTTTGGTCGGAAGCTTGCTTAGTCACTCGGTGGTATCAGTGTGGAGCCAGTCTGTTGTGCCACGGAGCCCTGGCAGAGTCACCCCTTTCTGTTCTCTCTCTAGAACAGACGGTTCATCAAGGATGTGGTGAAGATCTATTCCATCACAGCCACTAATGCAGTCGATGGGGTGGCGTCTTCCTGCCACGCCTGTGCCCTGGGCTCTGAGCAATCGGGCTCATCGTGTGTCCCCTGCCCCCCAGGCCACTACATTGAGAAAGAAGCCAACCAGTGCCAGGAGTGTCCACCTGACACCCGCCTGTCCACCCACCAGGTCTACGGCAAGGAGGCATGCATTCCCTGTGGGCCTGGGAGCAAGAGCAGCCAGGTGAGCAGCTGTGTGGTGTCACCCCACAAAAACGAGCTTTATAGGGAGATTTGAGGATTCCCACAAGCTGTGGAGCTGCTATGTATTCTGAAAAACAAAAAGCCTTTTAATTCCCTTTATTGTTTCTCCTTCTTTTACATTTATTGAGCATTGAATATATGCTATGAAATTACAAATCACCATGAACATAAAAATACATGTAGTAAGAAATGCATTCAAATATAAATTTTTCCAACAATAGTAAAACTGATTTCTTGTGCATCGTTACAGTACAGCAAGGAAATACTACCATGGCTGGCTGTAGGGGTTATTTGGGAAGCCATGGGTGTAATTTATAATGTTTTAAAGACAAAGATTAATGTTATATTAGGGTGAAGGAAGAAGTAGTTGTTTTCCCTAAAATATCTTTCTGTAAGAAATTAACTTACTAAAAGATCTGACTCCTCTGAGTTTTTCCTAGAGAATCTCAGGTTTAGAGTTTACACTAACATGGTAACATAGAACTAAAATTACTGAAGTCCCTATTTTATACTAGAACTTTTTGGATGCATATTTCCAGCAGTAGTTAATGCCTTGTTTCCTACAATATTGTTTCTGTATGTTTCCTCATCGTCAAAGGACCATTCAGTTTGCTACAGTGACTGCTTCTTCTCCCATGAAAAAGAAAATCAGAGCTTACACTATGACTTCAGCAACCTGAGCAGTGTGGGTTCACTAATGAATGGCCCGAGCTTCACCTCCAAAGGGACGAAATACTTCCACTTCTTCAACATCAGTCTATGTGGACACGAGGTAAGTTCTGGCTGGCCAGGTGAGGGGCAGCTCATTCCCTGTGAGGATGGACCAGGACAGCTGCTGTGGGAACTGATGACCCTGTGGCGGTCAGATAAACCCTGGGTGCCTCTGTGAGGTTGGCAGTGCTCTCTGCCCAGCCAGCCTCCTTGAGATCTTGGACACTCAGAGGTGCCCAGTCTGAAGCCACAGCATCTGTGCACTGAGTGCTTTTGGTTCCTGTCCTGTGAAAGTGGGTCAGGCCTGTGCATCCTACCGAGGTTTTCAGACAAGCTGTTGTGGTTTGAGAAAGTCTTACTGTTGCTTTCTGTGTTAGTCATGGTTCTCCAAAGAGAGGAGAAATTGACAAGAGAGAGAATTTGTTAAGAGACTTGGCAAGGGGTGATTTTGGAGGCTGAGGCATCCAGGCAGGCTGTCCCTAGGCTGGAGAAGACCCTGGGTGTCGTCATATACCTCAGTGCTGGTCCAAATGCCTGAGGACTGACTGGGCAAGTCAGTGGTGTGATTCCCAGTGAGGCTGAAGGCCTGAGAACCCGGGCAGCTGCTGGGGTAAGTCCTGGAGGGCTGACAGGGCCAGTGAGCCCAGGGCACAGGCCGGTGGAGGAGAGCCTCCTAGCTCCAGGCGGAGGGAAATCTTCACTCTGCCTTTGTCACTGTGAGCCCTCAGCTGCCTGGCTGGTGCCTGCTCATGGTGTGGGCTGGTCTCCCCATCCTAGTATGAGGTTTTAAATTATTCCGGGAAGATGCCCAGCGGGGGAATAGCTGGATCAAATGGGGCCCGTAATCCTA
The DNA here is from genome assembly GCA_004027595.1 of Dinomys branickii. Lineage (NCBI taxonomy): Eukaryota > Metazoa > Chordata > Mammalia > Rodentia > Dinomyidae > Dinomys > Dinomys branickii. The sequence continues at coordinate 20,947 of PVLD010019675.1, forward strand.
GTTTTGTGAAGAATCTCCAGACTGCTTTCCGCAGTGGTTGCAGCAGCCTGTACTCCCACCAACAGTGGAGAAGGGTTCCTGTTCCCCCACAGCCCCTCCAGCATTTGCTGTTGGTTGATTTCTTGATGACAGCCATTCTTTCTGGAGTGAGATGGAATCTCAGTGTTGTTTTAATTTGCATCTCTTGAATAACTAGTGATGTTGAAAATTTTTATATATTTATTTGCCATTCGTATTTCTTCATCTAAGAAGTGTGTATTCATCTCAGATGCTCGTTTTTGGATTAGCTCTTTGAATTTTGGGGGCCTGCTTTTTTTCAATTCTTTATATGTTCTAGACATAAGTCCTTTGATGGACAGCTGGCTATCATTTTTTCCAACTCTGTGGGTTGTCCTTTCACTTTGCTGGTGATTTCTATTGTTGTGCGGAAGTTTTTTAATAAGATGAGATCCCAGTTGTTGATTCTTGGTAGTATCGCCTGTGCAGTCTGGGTTTTGTTCTTAAAGTCTCTACCTACCCCTATGTCTTCAAGTTTTCTACCTATTTTGTCCTCCAGTATATTTAGGGTTTCTCTTTAATATTTAGATCATATTTAAATATTTAGATATATTTACTATTTAGATCTTTGATCAATTTTGACTTTAGTGCATGGTGATAGACATGGGTCTAGTTTTAGTCTTTGTCATGTGGAGAGCTCGTTTTGCCAGCACCATTTATTAAAGAGGCTGTCTTTCTTCCAGTGAACGTTTGGCTCCTTCATCAAAGGTAAGGTGGCTGAAGGTGTTTAGAGTTGGATCTGCACTGATTTTATCACAGTAACTTTATAGTATAATTTCAAGTCAGGGGTTGTGATGACCTCTGACTTGTTCTTGTTTCCCTAGAATGGCTATTCCAGGTTTCTTCTGATTCTAAATGAATTTTAGGAATTTTTTTAGTTCTGTGAGGTCTGCTAATGATATTTTCATTGAGATTGCATTAAATCTGCATAACAATTTTGGGAGTATGGCTCTTTTCACTATGTTGGTTCTTCATAGATATGAGCAAGGAACACCTTTCCATTTTATGATGGCTTCTTTGATTTCCTTTTTCAGAGTACTGTTGTTTTCATTGTATAGATCTTTTACTTCTTTTGCTAGAGTGACTCCTAAGCATTTCAATTTTTGGATGCTATGGTAAAGAGTGTAGTTTCCCTAATTTCCCTCTCAGTGAGTTTGTTGCTTGTGTACAGGAATGATATTGATTTTTGAGTGTTGACTTTATATCCAATAACTGAATTGGTTATTGAGTGTACATGTCTTTTGGTGGAGCTTTTTCTACATAAAGGATCCTGTCATCTTCACATAATAATTTTACTTCTTCCTTCCCTATAGTTACTCCTTTCATGTCTTTCTCTTGTCTGATTGTTCTGGCTAATGTTTCCAGAACTGTATTGAATAGGAGTGGTGATAGTAGGCATCCATGTCTTGTTCTTGACTTTAGAATGAAATCTTTCAGTTTTTGATGATTTCATACGATGTTTGCTGTTGGTTTGTCATAGAGGCTTTTATCAGATTAAGACAAAGATCCTCTATTATAATTTTCTATAGGATTTTTATCATGAATGGGTGTTGGACTTTGTGAAATGCTTTTTCTGCATCTGTTGAGATGATCATATGATATTTGTCTTTTGTTAATATGGTGTGTTATATTTATAGAGTTGCCTATGTTGAACCATCCCTATATCCTTGGGATGAATTCCACTTCATCATGGTGTATAATCTTTTTATGATTTGCTGCATTCTCTTTGCCAGTATTTTATTCAGTATTTTCGTGTCTGTTTTCATTAGGGAGATTGGCATGTAGTTTTCCTTTTTAGTTGGGTTCTTCTCTGGTTTTGAAATCAGGGTAATGGCTGCCTCCTGAAATGATTTTTGGAAGTACTGCTTCCCTTTTAATTTCCTTAAAATGCTTCAGCATTAGTGGCATTAGTTCTTCCCTAAGTGTTTTTTAGAATTCAACAGTGAATCCTTCAGGACATTGGCTTCTCTTTGTTGGTAAATTTTTAATTACATCTTTAATTTCATTGGTTGATATGGGGTTTTTTAGAATTTTTATATCTTCTTGATTTAGTTTTAGCAATATGATTGTGTAGGAATTTATTTCTTCTGTGTTTTCTATCTTATTAGAATATAAGTTCTCCTAGTAAGTATTGATGATCTTCTGAATTTCTGTAGGATCTGTTGTGATTTCTCACCTTTCATTCCTAGTGCCTAAATTTGTGTTTTTCTTTCCTCTTTGTGATTAGGTTGGCTAATGGTTTATAAATTTTACTGTTTCAAAGAAAACAACTTTTCTATTCATTGATTATTTGTATTCTTAGTCTCAGTTACATTAATTTCTACTCTTTATAATTTCCTCCCATGTATGAGCTTTGGGTTTGATTTGTTTTTCTTTTTTAGAATTTTGAGGTTCAACATTAGGATATTTGTTTAAGCTTGATCTGTTTTCCTGATGTGAGAGTTTTTTGCTATGAATTTCCCTCTTAGACTGATTTCATTGCATCCCATAAGTTTTGGTATGTTGTATCGGCATTATTGTTTTTATGTACAGACTGATTAATTTTGTCTTTAATTTCTTCTGTGACTCACTGATTGTTCAGAAGGGTGTTGTTTAATTTCCATGTGTTTATTGTAGTTTTTTGTTACTTCTTTTGTTACTGATTTCCAGTTTCACTGTGCTATGGTCAGATAGTATGCATAGAAAGATTTCAATTCCTCTACATTTACTTAAACATGTTTTATGGGCTAATATTTGGTCTACTTTTGAGAACATCCCATGTACAGCTGAGAAGAATGTATATTCTGATATTTTAAGGTGGGTGCTCTATAGACATTTGTTGAATCCATTTGTTCACAGGCTTGGTTTAATTCTAATATTTTTTTGTTGACTTTTTTGTCTAGTTGATCTATTTGTGAGAGTAGGGTATTAAGGCCCCCACTACAATTGTGTTAGTGCTTATTTGGTTTTTCATGTCTGTTAATATTTGTTTTATGTAGTTGTGTGAACCTGTGTTTAGTGCCTAAATATTTATGATTGTTATCTCTTCTTCTTAGAGTTTTCCCTTAACAAGTATATAGTGATCTTGTTTTTCTCTTTTAATCAGTTTTGGCTTAAAGTTTGTATGCTCTGCAAATAGAATACCTGCCCCTGCTTTTCTTCTGGGTTCTTGTGGCATGGAGATTTGTTTTCCACCCTTTGGCTTTTAGTCTGTGATTTTCTTTTTGGGTTAACTGCTTCTCTTGAATGTGGTATATTATTGAATCTTGCTTCTTGGTCCATTCTGCCAGTCTGTTTCTTTTTATTGGTGAGACCATGTACATTAATGATTATAACTGATATATACTGGCTTTTCTTTTCCATGTTGTTTTCCTGTGGTTTGTTCCCTGTCTTTTTCCTCTGTTTAATTGTTCACCCTGCCTGGCAGCTTCTTTCTAGTGGTGTTCATGTGTTTGTGGTTTTTACTATGTCCTTCAGAACATTCTGTACAGCTAGTTTGGTGGTCATAAATTTCTTCAGTTGTTATGGAAGTATCTTCTCCATCAATTTTGAAAGATAGTTTTATGGAGTAAATCATTCCCAAGATTGTCTTCCTTTAGGGCTTGAAATACCTTGCTGTAAGCTTTCCTTGATTTAAGGGTTTGTATTGAAAAATCTGCTGTGATCCTGATGGGCTTTCCTTTGTCAGTGATTTGTTTCTTTTCTCTAGCTGCTTTTAATATTTTGTTCTTGTGCTGAATTTGTGCAAACTTGATTATTATATGCTTTGATGTAGATTTATTTTGGTCTTGGCTATTTGGAGTTTTATATGCTTCTTTTATTTGTATGTGAAATTCTTTATCAAGGTTTGGAAAGATTTCTGCTATTATTTCTGTGAAGGGGATTTAATTCCTTTTGTACTGTTTCCAGCTCTCTCACTGACTCCAATCAATCTTATGTTGTTCTTTGTTGATTCATTTTGTAGCTGTTGGATTGATTTTTCATAGTCCCTTGCTATTTCTAAGATACCTTTCTTTTCCTGCTTGCTAGACACATTCATGTCTTCTAGATCTGATATTCTGTTCTCCCCTGCATTCATTCTGTTTTGTATACTTTCAATGGAGTTTTTAATCTCCTGGATTTTTATTTGAATCTGTTTCATTGATTCCATTTCTTGTCTATGTTGGACATTCATGGTTTTTATCATTTTCCGGAGCTCCTCTAGTTTTTCATATGTGTCTGCTTTAATGTCTTTCATTTTGATTTTCATTTTTTTTGTACCTTAGATATTATTTTTTCTATGGCTTCTTCCATTTGTTGTTTTACTTCTGTTGCTATCATTTCAGAGAGTTTCAGTGATTGGCTTCTGATTTCTTTTCTCTTTGTGCTCTGGATTTGTCCTGGGTGGGTTGGGTGCTTGGGGTTACATTTGCTTCTACCTCTTGTCGTTTTATTTTGTTTTCTTTTGATACTTATAAATTTCTTATGTTGGATATTTTTATCCCTGGTGTCTAGGTTCTCTTAGGAGATGAATGCTCCTCATGTTGTCTTTTAGATATAGGTGGTTCTCGGTTTTTATGTCTATCCCAGGAATCTGCCTTCCCAATATATTGAGAATGTAGAGTTGCTATCAATTTGACTCAAGGCCTGTCCTTTGGTACTGGACTATGGGTGATGGATATGACTCCTTGTAATCACAGTGTTGTCATACAGGGAAGAAAAACTAATTATAACAGCCTTGGCATCCTGGTTAATGCAGTACAATTAACATGAACGACAGACTCAAGCACCGCCTGGCTACTGAGAGATTGTGGTAACTATTAGCCTGATTTCTTTAACTGTAGGAGCAAGTTCTATAGTTATATGATAATCAAACTTATACAAGGAACTTGTATGCAACTTTCCCCCACTCAGTAGAGTGATTTTACCCTGTAGTGGAGGGTGAAGAAGGGTAGGGGGATGAAGTTGATGTGCACAGAATGATCATCCAAGTTTTGGGTTACTGTAGGACACGAGAGGAACAGACTGGAAGAGAAAGCCTATGAGTACTGAAGTGAACCAGAAAGAGAAGAGACACTGTTTGCTCACATGAAAGTCTCATAAGGCCAAGTAAGATAGTTGATGAGGGAGGAAGAGGATGAGTGGGTAACACAAAGGGAAAGTTCAGCGATCTAAATCACAAACCAGAGAGAAAAGGTAGACGTGAGAGAAGAGAAAATGAGGAAAAACCCAAAAATAACCACACACAGAAAAAAACCAACAAACACAGAGCAAAACAAGACAAAGCAGAACAGAATAGAGGAAAGAAAAGGAGAACAAACGAAAACCAAGCAACAACAACAAAAACCCCAAAACCAAAACCCAGTTCCCCAGCTGCCTACCAAGAGGAAAACCCATCAGACAGAGAAAAATGAAAATAGTGAGATTCCTCTAGTGTCTAGAGTTCTGTGGTGGGTCTAAGTCTAATCTCGGAATATGTACTGTAGCCAAGATCACAGGTCTTACCTTTGTCTCCTGGATGTGGGGATGGGATTAGTTCTCTGTGGCTGGAGTTCTCCCCAGCCATTTAAAAGAACAGAAAAAAAGAGGGAAAAGGAAAGAAAAGAGGGCGTCCCTGCCCGCCCCTTGTATTTCATGTGTCTTTATCTCCAAGCACAAGGCTGGTTCACCTAACTTACCACCTGCCGGCTTGTATTATTACTGTTGCATCAGACTTCTCCATGCCACTGGTTCTGCCCGTCCATCATGCGCGCTCTAGCCGGGGTCCTCCTCTCTTGCTCGTGTTCCTGTGGGTCTCCAGTCCCTGAGTCCCATCAGTTGCAGGAGCAGGAATGGGTCTCGGACCCCTGCCAGTCACCACACTCGGGGTCTGGCATACTCTATTATAAAGCTTCGATTTTATAAATTGTACCTTTCAACTAACCTGCAAATGATTAGAAAGCGAATCCATCGCATCATCTTCAGTTTCCTATGCGTGTACTCAAGTCCAAGAGTCAGTGAGCAGAGTCACTACAGTGGCTGATTCTTAACAGCAGGGCCGAGCTGGGGCCTGGCGATAATGCGTCCTCAGGCTTTGCTCTTCGGCCTCGCCGCGCCTTTCTGCCACACTTGGGCCTGCGAAGGAGGACAGAGAGTAGACTCGGCCCTGGTCTGGAGGTCCGCACGGCGTTTACTGGTCTCTCTCGTGCCTGCTGTAGGGACTGAGTGTCCACTGAAGACTTCCCTTTCCTTAAGTTATGTGGCTTCCACCCAACGCCAGTGGTGCTCATCGTGGGAGGAACAGGGAAGCTGGGTAGCTGCAGAAGCTCTCGACCCTGGCTGGACATTGGATCTGCCATGAGAGGTTTTAAAAAATATGAATGCTTGGGTTTCACCCCAGGTCAGTTAAATTGGTGTCTCCATGGTGAGGAATGACCTCTGGTCATGGGCTGAAGCTCCAGTTAGAGATGGACTTTCAGGAAAGCTTCCCACTTGTGACTTTTCTTCTCAGGGAAAGAAGATGGCTCTCTGTACCAACAACATCTCAGACTTCACAGTGAAGGAAAAGGTGGTGGGGTCAGATGATTACGCGAACCTAGTAGGAGCATTTGTGTGCCAGTCAACAATCATCCCTTCTGAAAGCAAGGGTTTCCGAGCAGCCCTGTCTTCCCAGTCCATCATCTTGGCAGATACATTCTTAGGTGAGTTTACTCTGGCTAAGAAATGCATACATGCATTTATCCCAAAATTATAGTCACATTGCATTGGTGTTTGCCACATATGACTAAGGTACACAGATAATTCTGAATCATTTCGTAAAATGCTTCAAATTTCTCTACGAAGAGCTGGGGATACAGCTCAGTGGCACAAGCACCTGCCTAGCAAGTGCAAAGTCTAGAGTTCGATTCTCAGTACAAAAAAAAAAAAAATTCCCCACTCATGGGGTCTATTGATCATCTCACAGAGTGCAAGAAGTATCTAAACTTATGTGTAAACTTGTATGTGATGTGACACTTTATGAGGCTCTATGCCTTTGGTCAGATTAAGAGCTAAGTTAATGATAAAAGTGAGATAACAACAACAAAAAAGTAAGAACAGAAAACAAACACAATCTAAGTCTGAATCTTAGTTGACACCATCAGTTCTCATAGCTTTTTTCTAGGCCTTACATAAGCTGCAAATGTGAGCTGTTGAGATTTCTTCCCCATGTGCCCTCCTGCCTCTGTGGTCCTGGACGGGGTAGGAAGGCTTTAAGAGCAATGTAGGTCTATAAATCCAGTATTAATAGGAGTCAAGTTTACTAGAACTTCTTTGGTGGAGGCTGGGAGTTTTAACCACCTCTGTAGGTGATTCAGATGTGCGGCCAGATTGGAGAACCAGGTTTATGGACACTCACTACAGGAATGCTGTTTTGGGTTTCAGCACCACGGCCAGCTCTAAGGCTTGTGTTCAGGGTCAGAATTCCAAAGAGGCTGCTGCTGTAATTATTTCTGGAGTTGATTCTATCGCTTCTCCTATCAAGAGAGAGGAAGAAAGTCTTGTCTCTTTGCTTATTGGATGAAGTGGATGTTGAAGTTATTTTCTAAGCATCGTTAGGATATATAGGGTCTCGCTGTTGCCGTCCTGCTTTTCAGTCTCTTGAGTAGCTGTGACCACTGTATCTATGAGCTGAGCCAAAGCTATGTGAGCAGAGTAGCCAGCCCATTTGACAAAACTTACCAGAGGATAACTAACCTCTTTTTTTCTTTTGGTACCAGGAATCGAACTCAGGATCTTGTGCTTGCCAGCCCAGCAATTTCAATAGAAGAGTACTGTGCACTTTACAGATTCTAGAATTAAGACCCAGTGAAGTGACATGACTTTAGCTAAGTTTTACAAGGCTCAGGAGAAGAATCTTTTTATTATAAAGACTTTGGAAAGGTCTTTTTTTTTAGAAGACGGGAATACATGGCTTTAATACAATATTGTAGACGGAACGACAGTCATCAAAGTACAGCTATTTTCTATCCAATATGCAGAGACTGACTAACCCTAACTTTCCCATAGTCTTATTGTTTCTTTTTAATGCCATCCAGGAGTGACAGTTGAAACCACATTGCAGAACATTAATATAAAAGAAGATACGTTCCCTGTTTCGCCAAGCCAAGTACCCGATGTGCACTTCTTTTATAAGTAAGTGCTTCCCTGAACTATCTTGTTTTTCATGGAAAGGAACTTGTATACATTGTCTGTATTTTATTACCCCCAAATCTTATGTAATTCTCTCAAGTATAGATGTATGTATGGATATATAGGTAAATATATTCCTTTAAATTAAGCAATAAAGGGACTCTAATTCATTGCGTAGACAGTAATTACTTCTAATTCACATAAAAACATTAACCTAAGTGTGTGTGATCCCCATTCCCTTGAAAAACATTTGGATTATAATTTTGATTAAAATTATAACAACCTTATCTTACAAATACCTTACTTTATAATATTATCTAAGAAAATTATCAGCCTTCCAGAGGCACTGAAAGGAAATGAATTTGCATTAAAATTTTAAATTATTGAACTTAATGCATTTTTCTTTTTCATTTGTTCAAAGAGTGTGAGAGACATTATACACACATTTTTGCTTTGTAGACTGTATCATATCTGCTTTTTAAAAATACTATTTGCCTTCCAACAGGTCTTCTACAACTACACCGTCTTGTACTGGTGGCCGATCCACTGCTGTGAAAATGAGGTGTAATCCTATGAGAGCTGGGGCAGGCGTGATCTCAGTCCCCAGGTACTCTGATCTCTGTGTGACCATTCCACATTTGTATTTATTTTTAGAAGCAAAACTCACCAGATGCTTCCTATTTTAAGACATATTCTTTACGGAAGTAAAGCAGAAAGAGGACAAAAGAATCCACAGGTTTTGTGGTGGGACATGCCAGGCACTGATTAAGAGCGTTGTTGCCAGTCTCCATGCTCACAGCCTTTGTAATGGTGTGTCTTTAAATGTCTAATTTCCTTGAAAGCTATTTGGGCAATTTATAATTAATTATACTGTTTGCATCCTTGTATTTATTTATTCTTTTTAGCCTCCACTTCCTAGGAGTTGGATTTTGAGCTCTCCTGGTTTATGGGTGAGATCAACAATTAACTCTGTGCAGGGTAATGCAGATGAAAGAGCCCAACTTCTGGGTCTCGTTTGCTTTCTCTGTAGGGGTATGCTGACTTGTGGGGTCTGTTCCTAACTCTTCAAGGTTCTGGTTAGTGGTGCCAGATCGTCAAGGTGAGTCTAATCTGCGGAGGGCAATACAGTCTGTTTAACTGACTGACATGGGACTACCAGCTCACTGCAGTCTTGATGTGACCAACACATTACCTTTTGGGCGGGGATACCATGGGATCATGGGTGATTTCCTAGGCTCAGAAAACTGCTAACTTAAGTAAAGACTGCTTTCATGGCATGCAGTCATACTGAAATGTCTCCTGATTTTTATTTTTCAGTTGCTTTTGCTCAGTATATAAATTCTTTATTTCTAATCTTGTTAGGATTAAGGCATATTCGATCATGGTTTGATGTACAAATCTTTCTCCATCAAATTGCAAAAGCATATAGTCTTAAAAAGCAAATGGCTGATTTAATTTGTTCTTGATAATTTCACAGTAACCCTTGAGGTATTTTAAACTACCTTACTGTCAGGTCTGGATTGGAAATCAGTGATATCCTGAAAATAACCATGGGTAGCAGTGTTTGGGGTTGAGTTCTTGGTGCACAGGTACACTGGCATTCACTTTGCACCAGCTCCATCTTTCCGCACGCTGAAATCTAAGAATTTGTTATTTCTTTCACCTGCTCAAGATGAGAAGCAGCTGTGATGAGAGGAGTGGTAATAAAGGCCATAGACAGCAGTCCAGGGTCCAGAGGGCTGCTCCTCACCTCAGCGTCCCCTCTCCAGCCTCTGCTGGAGTCTGGGCAGCCAGCCACTATGTGTGAAGAGGTGTCCAGGGTCCCAGGCACAAAGGCAGGGGCTCTCTTGGCTGCTGCCTGACTGCGTGGCCTAAAGTTTGGGTGCTCATGCTGTTTGCTGCAGTGCTGCTGACATTTTTCCAGACCTCAGCCCATGGGCCCTGCTCCTGGGAATCCACCAGGGCAGCCCTAACTCAGGCTGATGATGTTCCCAAGGACCAGGTTATTGGATTAATAGTGTCCCTTAATTATTGTGAGCTGAGGTCTGCAGTCTCCCAGATGAGTGTACAGTGAAGGCTAAACAAAAGAGGAAAACAGAATGATCTCAGGGCTCCAGGAGGACCAAAGTCCTCTCACATTACTTGAGGTTCACTCAGGGGTAAGACCAGGAATTTCTCTAGGTGGCCTGTATTTATTTAGTTGTCAGAAGAAGGGAGGAGAGTACTCAAGAAGGGCTGAATCACTCAAGGACTTCTCCAAGTAAGGTATTAAATTAATCCACCCAGGAGCGAGCTGCCCGAGTCTACAGTCTTTATCTAGTTGAGGTTGGGTCCAAGTGTCCTTGGCTGTGATCTTGTCTTATCCTTTGAGGCTTCCTGGCTTCATCCACCATTACAGGCCTCAGTAGGAATCAGTGATTCACAAGGTTCATTTATTATGAGTTCACTGTCCATCTCCAGACAAGAAGCCTAGGCCTTGGACAGATTCACAAGTAAACATGAAAATCCCATTGGTTAATTTAAGTCCTGCTCAGGGCTGCTTTGTAGTGTTCTCCATCACCAGATCTGGCATTTGGAAATACACACAGTCACTCTGTCTGAGCCCCAAGGTGCATCCTAATGTTTTAATGCCATGAGGGAAATAGTCCCATGGTGTTAATGAAGGTATCTGACCTCCAGCAGTCTTGCCCCTTGGGCACTTTAACTGATTTGCAGTTTCTCAAGAGACCCTGAATTTTTCAGAAAACTAAGGGCATCTATTTAAAATTTTATTTCTAAAACTTATGGAATATCAGTGTTTATCATAAGAATGTTTTTATTTTTGTAAAGAATAGTTTTAAAAACACAAGGCAGTTTGGATGCACAGTGAAATTTGAGAATCATTTGTCTTATGGGACATGCTGTAGATGTGGCTTATTTGTTTTCCTGAGGTGTATTTTCCAGCTGTGTTTTGCATCGTAGTGTTCTGAAGCCCTAGTATAAACTGTTGTGGTCTACAGGGTGACCATCTTCATGCAGATCTTGGTAGTGCTTTGTGTGCAGTTGTGATGCACACTGAAGTGAAGTGTGCCCACTGCTCTGGGAGTGGCTTGCACCACTGTCCAAATGTGACCGCCTTAGTTTTTTTCCTGGGTCAGTTTCCCATCAGGGCACCAGGGGGAGCTCAGGGAACAGCACACAAGAAACAGCAGCTTGCCTTGAAATAATCAGAAGCAGCCTATCTATTTCCCTTCCCTCCTCCCCAGGGATAACTTAACAGAGTCTGCAGCTCCTTGGTAAATGAACTGTCTTTCCTAAGAGTTGCCTTTATTAATATTATTAGTTGGAATAAAAACAGTATCTTCATCTCTCTCTTACGCTTCCAATTTTTTACCATGATTGCATAGTTAATACATCCGTCTAAGGTTGTTTGGCTAAAACCTCTTTCAGAATGCAGATCCATCTTCCTTAGTGTGGTCCTAGAACGTCATTATCTCTTGAAAAGGGCGCTTCACTGTTCCGTCCCGAATGTGTGCAAGGTTGCAGCACTCCCTGAGCTCTGGTTCAGAGTCTTTCTGTCAGGGTTATGGGACACTAATGTAGTAGTTTGGTCCCTGGGGAAAGAGTGTTACATCTAGAAAGTCCGTGCACGTAAGTTAGTGAGAGCCAGAAAAAGACCATCCCATGAGCTCCTTATTTTCTTCTTCCTTCTGAAGCATTACAGGCAGATGATAGATATCGAATCTGCACAAAGTAAGTTAAGAGGAAGTAGAACTCAAAAGATTGAAACCAGATATGTCCTTAGATGATTAAAGTGTAGGCAGTTATGTGAAAGCACCATGAACATACATGAGAGGAACTGTAAGTTAAGGAATGAAAAAACTAAGGTGGACTTGCTGAAATCATACGATTAGATACTGAGAAGTCTTAAATTCAATTTTGAAATAAGAATGATCAAGTTTTTCCATGAGTAGATACAGATGTATTAACAGAAGAAAGTAGAGAGTATATGTTAATTTACTTTGTCTAGATTTTGATTAGATGTTAATGTTTGATAATTAACCCAAGACAGACTCTTTAGAAAGGATAGGTTTTATAGATTGGTATATTTTTTGTATTCCTTGATGTAAGAGTTATGGGCAAAAAGAAATCTTGCATTCAGATTCAGTGTACTAGAGTTTGAATATTCATATGCTCCCAAATTCAAAACTTGAATAACCTCCCTTCATGCTAAGCCAAACTGAGGGTATTAGTAGGTAGTGTGTGTGAGAGGTGATTAGGTGACCAGCTCTGCCACCTTGGATGAAATGAGAACTGGCACCTTCACCATGTGAGGACACAACAAGCCAGCTCCATCTAGGGAGCAGAGCGAGCCTTCCCTGGATGCCAGCTTTGTGCACCAAGATCTCTGAGTCTAGGATGTTGTGTTAGACACTACCTGAACAGCTTGTGGAGACAAGGGCAGTCACAAGTGACGGTGCTTTCCAGCCTCAGCCTACAGAATCACAGCAAGTGATGGCGGTGTCTCCTGGACCCACAGGAGAGACTCCTCTGCCCATGATAGCTGGTTTGGCAGAGAAAGTCTGAGTTTACTGAGAGGCTGAGGCTGAGGGTGTCCACAGTAGCAGGTGGGAGGCAGTGCTACCAACACTGCAGGGTGATAGTCCCGCACACTGACAAGAGGTCCTGTTGCCTTTCTCAGATGCTGCTGTGGGAGAAGCTCCCAAGAGTAGCGTCCTCACTCGGAGAGAAGTATCCCAGGGAGGCAGCAGGTGACCTAGGCCTTGAGACTATGTTGGAAGGTCAGTGAGGTGCCGACACTGTAGAGAAATTTGAACTTGGAATCTGAACAAATTGACATCACCTAGAAAGCTGAACAAGACCAGGTTAAGTGTGAGGTCAGGAAAAGGGTTCTGCTCTATGAATTCCTCAGGTGAATCAAATAGATCCTGCAGTCAGAAAGAGTTTATTTGAAAGATGGCTCTTTAGAGTTGCTCAGTCTGTGTGTCCCCCAGGAAATGTACCCCAGTTCAGAGTCCAAGACCTGTCTTCCTAAATGAAGATGTGCCTGAATTCTGATATGTGGCCAGTGACATCCTGTTTATATATGGCAGTGTCAGAAGCCAGGTGAGGAAGCGAGGAAGTCTGATCCTTGTTTATGATTAAAGTGAAGCCAGGGTTCACCTGACTGCCCTGTTCTGGGTCTTCCCAGGTCACACAGCACACATGGGACTCCTGCAGGACCAGCTCCGTGTGCCCGAACTGTGACCGCGGGCTCTCCAGACACTGGTCACTGTGTTCTGGGCCTTGCACCAGAGGGTGAGGAAGAGGCACACGCGGGCCTGTCTCACCCCAGCTTTAGGAAGCTGGCTGGAGGTGGGGGGGGGTATTGGTGCTGCAGATCGTTAAAAGGGGCAGTGTGTCAGATATTTGTCAGTAAAGCATTTCTCCAGTTTGCTATTTACTCTGTGGTTCTCTTGTGAAAGAAGGCCTTTTTAAACCTTGTACTTTTTCTTTTTAATCCTATAAATGAGCACTGCTGGAATTTATTACTGCTTCATGTGTCCTTTACCTAGAGAAGGCATTTTTTTTTATTTTAAAGAGAAAAAAAAATAAAATTTTAAAACAAGATAATAGGAGGGTAACAGTGGTTAATACATTGGATATTGGTATCTTTAAAATAGTTACTCAGAGTCCAAAATATAGGCGTTTAATTGCCCAAACAATATTAGCACAATCCTTTCTTTTCAATGAACTAGGAGAAATTAGTAGTGTAACTATCTTATCGTATCGATATTGGTATCGATGTAGATATATATATATATATATATATATCTTTTTCCTTCCATTTCTCCTTTCCCTCATCCCAGTTTCCTTTTGAACAGTTTCTTCTCATTTCACAGTATCTATTGTACATTTTGGATCTTGTTGACTCTTTCAGCTTTTCACACTAGGGAGACAATGTGATGTTTCCACATGTGCGTTCACATGAGTATGATCTCATTGCATCCTTTCATCTATAAAAGTCCTAAGTTTATCATTCTTTATGGCTGAATAGTACTCCATTGTATAAAAATACCACACCCTATTTATCCATTCCTTGGTTAATGGGCATTTGAGTTGTTTCCAAGATCTAGCTATTACCAAATTGTGCTGTTGTAAACATGGGTGCACGTATATCTCTGTGGTACTGTGTTTTTAATACTTCTGGGAAGATACCCAGCAGGGGAATAGCTGGGTCAAATGGGACCTCTAATCCTAATTCTTTGAGGAATCTTCACACTGATTTCTACAGTGTTTGCACCAGTCTACACTCCCAGCAGTGGAGGTTTCCTTTTTCTCCACAGCCCCTCTAGCATTTATTATTGGTTGATTTCTTGATAACAGTCATTCTTTCTGTGGTGAGATGGAATCTCAGTGTTGTTTTAATTTGCATCTCTCAAATGACCAGCGATGTTGAATCTTTTCTTATATATTTATTTGCTATTTGTATTTCTTCATCTGATAAGATTGGGTCTTTTTTTTTTATTTTAAAGACAAAAGAATGGAGACATATGAACCAGAAAAGCCATAAACAATACAGAAAATACAAAGTTATACAGAATATAGTAGGGAATTAGAACTGGATGTTGTATTACATAGTTATCTTCACATTAGTTAACACAAAAACATTAAAGGAAATACCAAATTATAGATAAGATAGTAGGGAATTTGC
>PVLD010019676.1:0-35788 GCA_004027595.1 Dinomys branickii
AGAGGATCAACTGTCTGACTAAATTTGCATGTCTGTGTATGGGTCCATACATCTACAATTCGAAGATATCAATGGATAAAGCAACAACTACTGTTGAGACCATATCACCTTGTCTATAGATTAGTTGTGATTGTACTATTTTCTATGATAATGGGTGTCTGTTTGTCAATATGTTTTTGTACTTTTATGTTTCTAAAATAAAAAAATTAAAAAAATAAAATAAAATATAAAGAAGTGCCATGGTGAAATGGTCTAGCAGAGGAAAAAGAAGCCAGGAACGGAGATACACCCTTCAGTGTTGCCCACAGTGATCTGTCTCTTCCAGTCATGTCCTACTTCCTAACAACAAGTTAACTATAATGTCTTTATAATCCAATCACCCTCCAAATGTCCTACCTATGGCTGCATGATGCTTTAGTGGGACATGTAGACATACAGCATAACAACCAGTACAGTCCACAGGCTCTGCCCATCATGGTCCATTAGAATAGTCTGCAGTGATTGAAGTTTCCCATAATCTGTGGCTCTTAACACAGTAGCCACGAGCCACATGTGCTTACCAGGTACTTAGAATATGAAGTATAATTGAAGAATTAAATTTTTAATTAGGTAATTTAATTTAAAGATAGCTAGCTAGAGTTGGTTAATATTTGTCAGATTGAACAGTTCTCAGATCTAATTCTTGGATTCACCTTTTATCTTTTTGGGCTTCCTTTTTTCATTTCCTGATCTTCATAAAGTAAGCTTATTCCCATCTAGGACTCTGCTCAGATTTCTCTCCTCTTTCTTCGGACCTTCACATAGCTCCTGCCCTTACTTCATACATGTTTCTGACTCAAAAGTTAATCTGTCACAGAATGCTTTCCTGGTCCAGCTTGGTTTGTTGTGACAAGAATACCACAGAATGGGTGGCGTAAACAAAAAGCATTTGTTTCTCATAGGTCTAGATGGTAGAAGCCTGACATCAGGGTGCCAGCACAGTCACCTTTTTCCTGCTGACCCTCCTCCTGACTCATGGGTGCTTGGATGTTTTTTGCTACATGCTCAGATGGAAGACAGCTGAAAGAGGGCTCTATCACATGACCGAATAAAGACCCATATCCAAACATAATGATTCTGAGGATAGAGTATGAATGTAGGAATTTGGACAGGGACACACATACAGTACTTAGTCAATAGCAAAACTGTATGAACCCCAGCTCTCCGTGCCACCCCTTTCTACCTGTACTCCTACGTAGCTTTCCCTCTGCTTGAAATAATGCTGCACTGTCTTCTCTGCTGTCTCCAGAAGGGGAACAATGGAGTTAGAGGGAAGGTGGTCCCAGGCAGCATTGAAGTTCTCTGGATGACATTGAACAAAGGAACACAGGAGCAAAGAGGTTGAGAGTATTTGTGAGAGGCTAATTACCGTGATGGAAAAGTGGAATCTGAGCAGCTAAAACGCATGAGGATCAGTGAAAAGAGGGTAAGCTTATTGGCTTAGTGAATTTCGCACTCTGATGGGATGAGATATTAGAATAGAAGTGCTAATGAGAATTACTTGAAAAGATATCAGGTGACTGGCATAGACTAAAAAGCTTTAAAAGGAGATTCTGGAAAGGGCGCTGGCAAAGTCTTGGGAATACTTACAGAAGCTTTGGGCTGACACGGAGGTGGGCATAAGACAAAATGATAGGAGGAGAAAAGTTTAAGGATTCAGAAGTCAGGTATTAGTAAGAATGATCAGTCGTGTGAAAACCACCAACGATTATGACAGGAGTAGTGGCACAGTGAATTAGCAAAACACTGGCTTTACCATTGTGGAGACTGGAAGACCAACTTGTGCTTGAAAGGTGACTACAGAGAAAAGCAGTGGATGAAAGAGACCAAGGGCATAAATTTTAAATCTAGGAGGTTTATGGGAGGAGAATAATAATCTGAAAGCAGCACTGAATCTGCTTCCCCAACCAGCACATCTGAAGGAGGCAAAAAGAGCCAGCACTTGCAAGCCCTGCAGAGCAAGGACTGGGTGCCAGAAAGCAAGTGAGAGGCCCTTCAGAGAGGAAGCTGAAGATAGGGCTCTGCTGAAGAGCGAATTCCGGTGGGGGGGAAGGAGGGAGATTAGGGGATGGGTGGGTTAGCGCTATGCAGACCTGTGCGGAGATGGAACTGGGAGAAGGGCCCTATAGCCCTGCGCTTTTGAGTTGACTGAAATCTCTAGGGAAAAGGTGTGATGGGATTCTTTTCCAAGATTCCCAAGTTATCCTGTTCTGATAGAAGCGAGTGTGGGAAGGGAAATGTGGGATCACGTCAGGAGCACACCGAGGCCTAGGGTCTCCTTCTGCTCTCCTGATGTCAGTCTGCAGGACAAAGGAGCAGTGGCATTTCTGGCAACTCCGAGTGGCTTGTGTCCCTCCTCTTTTTTCTTTCTCTTGTCTGGCCTCCGTCCTTAATTGTGGGGTCATATCTTTTCCCAGCCCTCCACCAAATATGCTGGGACTTTAACATAAATGATGCAGATTCTGGGAGCCAAGACCCAGCCTGTCTCCCCTCCCTGTGTTGCTTCATATCTCTGCTTAGGGCTGCTCAGGGCGAATAATGGGTTACTTCTAGGTCTGGCTTGGTTGACTCTACGGACAATGCTTCTCTAAGAAAAAGCACACAAGAACAAGAGCATGTCAGAAGAACTGAAGTGACATGCGAGTTTAGCTTTACATAGAATGAATTTAAAATGTTTGCATCAAGAAAGTTTATCCAAGGGGCAGATGGGTATATGGGTCTAGAGCTCAGCGGAGAGATGTTCAGAGGGGATTCAGATGTGCGAGTTGTCAGCTGGTGGATGAAGCATAAGCAGGTTAGTTATAGGTGAGTAAAGACCCTGTGAGATTATGGAGAGTAGGAAGGGCGGACGCTGACGATCGAATGCGAGCCTCTGGAGGTTGGCTAGAGGAGGGAGGTGGCTGTTAAGGGAGGAACAGTAAGAGAAGTGGAATGGGAAACAAGTGACAGTAAGGGATTTAGGAGAGGGCAAGAAGTCCCCGTCCTTCTCAAGGTAGTGCTTTGAGCACTGGAGTTTAATGCTCCTGATTCTAAATCCAAACCAGAGGGACAATATTATACAAACCATGGAGCTACAAAAGGAGGTGTTCACTGACTGGAGCTGGTAGGGTTCCTGCGAGAGTTAAGCAGCCTGAGGCTGAAGGCAGGTCCTAGGACTGTTGCTGAAACTTTTCCAGAGATGCTAGGAAGATTTAAGTAAGTGGATACTTTTCTGATAATACACAAATCGACAAATTTGACTCAAAATACCTTCAACTTTTATTTCAAGATAGGATCTAGATTTGAATATTATGGGCGGTTTAAATCCATGGACATCTTCCCAAATAGTTTTCTAACTTGTCATATCTTTAAAAATAAATGTGACCAGGAACACAAAAGTGACAAGTAGAGACTGATCTCACTTATGTATATAGATGTAAAAATAATACAATATTGGCAACCACAACCTAGAAGTTTATTAAAAAAATATCGCTATGGCCAAGTAGGACTTGTTCCAGGAACGTAATAAAAGTTTATTATTAGGATATCTATTAATATAACCCATCAGATGAAGAGGCCAAAGGACAGAAAACGATCACATGATTACTTCCATGTTTGCCAAAAAGTGACTGAAACAACCCCATCTCCATTCCTGAAAGAAATCCTAGTAAGATAGGAGCATTATTTATCTTTAAAGAAAGACAATCTCAGTTTAACTGTGAACATGTGTAGAAAGTCTGGGATTTGTGTAGAAGAGGATCTTAATGGAACGATTTAGCTGGAAATGGATTTGTCTTGAAGTGGAACTTGCAGTGCACCACACGATCTTTCTCAGGCTCAGTATGCACTTGCCATGGCTCCCAGCAGGGCCAGTGGTACACAGGGAAGTGAAGGGTCCCTCTGAGCCCCAATATTGTCTTCCAGATCTATTCATATGTTGCAAATGGCAGATCTCCTTCTAAAATGCTGAATAGTATCCCATTACACAGAGTATTCCATTTCATTATATATATATTCATCTGTCAATAGATACTTTGGTTGTTTCCACATCTTGGCTATGCTGCAAGTGCACATGGACGTCAGATACCAATACAAGATAGTGATTCCCTTCTTCTTGCATAAATGTGCGGAAGAGAGCTTGCTGGGTCCTATGGCACTTCTGTTCTTTATTTCTTCAGGAACCTTCATGCTGCTTCCTAGAATGCCTGTACCCAACCACATTCCCCCCACCAGTGTACAGTGCTGGGTTCTCTATTCTTACTTCCTCAGCAACATTTGTTTCCTTTTGTGTTTTTAGCAAAAGCCAAACTTACGGTACTCTCTGGGAGTGGTGTAACTTGCATTTCTCCAAGGATTTGTGATGGTGAGCATCTTTTAATATATCTGTTGGCTATTTTTATGTCTTTTTGGTATATTTGTTAATGAATAATAAATGGAATTGAAAAGATCTTACATTACAAAATTAATAGAAAAATAAATTCCCTATGTGCCAGCTATCACCTATAAACAACTATCTGCTACAATAGTTATTATTTTTTTCAATACAGTACTAGGGGTTGAACCTAGGGCCTTTGGACTGAACTAAATATCCAGTTATTTTTAATTGTTTTTTAAAATTTTGAGGCAGGGTATTGCTTATTTTTCAAATTGTGCAGAGTGGGCTGGAACTACCTCAGCTCCCCAGGGTGTCAGGATTATAGGTGTGCACAACCACACTCCGCCTAGCATATCATTAAGGTAATAAATTATTGTCAGATTGGGCTGGGTGTGGGGCCACATGCCTTTAATACCAGCACATCAGAGGCTGAGGCAGGAGGATCTTCTTGAGTTCGAGGTCAGGTTGGGCTACGTAGTGAATTTAAGGTTAGCATGAACTATATGCTGTCTCAAACAAAGAAACAGAGAAACAAAGAAATAAAGTTATTGTCAGATATGAAGGTGAAATTTTGTTGTGTACCTGCACAGAGTTGCACAGCAGGGTGACTAAAGGTAGCCATTGTACAGTGTATCTTTCAAAAAGCTAGAAGAAAGGATTTTGCATGCTTTGGTTATAGGCAACTGAGTTAGCTAGAAATATTAGAACTACTATAAGCAGTCAGGGCCAGGTCCTCGAAGGGGCGCATGCAGAAGATGAGATACCTTGCAAATGTGGGAGAGACAGACAGCTCCAGCTGTGGACAAAAGATGAAGCAGATGCGCCCACATACCTCCCGAGGGACGGGCCTCGGGGACTGATGCTCTAAGTGGGTAGCGATCACCTCGGAAAAGCCAGGAAGAGTCGCTCATCCAGCCCCCGACAGGAAAGGACCCTGTTCTGTATTCAGGTCCACTTCTTACTGACTCGCTTCCCCATTTGATCCCGACTTAACCAATTTTACCTGAACAATCGTAAACTTATTGGCTGACCATAGTTTTGTCCCACCCCATGCCCACCTAGCGAGCTCCCATGTTTTCCACCTTGGACTTGTCTCACCTCGTGCATTTGCTCTATAAAAATCCCTAAAAAGGACAGGCCCCTGGGCAACCCACTCAGGCCCCTCACTAAATATATTCTGCTCTTAACCCCTGTTGTTCCTCAAATTCATTATTTAATTTTAAAAAAACACACACTCATCCAAGATATCCCAGGTGTCATTCAGGTTGAGTTTTTTTCCCGCTATATCACTTTGTTTTCACCAAAATATTATTTTTGTTTTTGATAGAAAAACAAAAAAGCAAGCTCAGATGGGTAAGATTTCCAAGAAGATGTTCGTATTATCAATTATCAAAGCTATTGTATAGCTACTATAATTAAAATATAATAGCAATGCAAAAGTATAGTACTAAATCAAAAAATAAAGTTAGAAGTCATCAAAATACACCAGATGAATGTAAAAGAGAACCTAGTACATATTACCATTTATTACATAAAAATATAATATTTCAAATCAGTGAAAAAAGAATAAATAATTCAACAAATGGTTTAAAAATACTTATTAATCATTTGGAAAAAATTAGATCATTCATAACTCATAATGGCATAAATTCTAACTGGATTACAGTGATAAAAATAAAAGCATAAATTAAGATCTAGAGAAAAATAGGGATCAATATTTTTCTGCTCTCCAGGTAGGGAAGACTTTTTCCAAAAATAAATGAAAAGAAGAAAACTGTAGCTAAATCCATTTGAGACATTTAACATCACAAGCAAAGAAATCTAAGTTGCAAGTATAATAAAACTGAAAAACAAGTTACTGTCTGAGAAAATGTTTGAATACATGATTATTTTAATATGCACAGAGAATTTTAAAAACTCAATAAATGAATAGACATTAGAATAGGCAAGGGCTTGAATTGATAATTCAAAAAAAGATAATAAAAACATGAAAAATAACCTTCTTTAGTAAAATAAATGTAACTTAAAAAGTGACAAAATCCAATACTTCTTTCTCCTTTAAATTGGCTGATTCGAGTAAGTGTCGTACTACAACTCAACAACAAGAACTAAACAAACCAACGAAAAGTGGGCAAAGACCTTGACTAGACCTCTCTTCAAAGAAGATACACAAATGACTATGAGCACATGGGGAGATGCTCAACATAAAATTTTCGTTTTTCTTGATCAATTTTGCATGCTTGAACCTGGTAATCAGAATGACTAATCTGAAAACAACAACATGCAGTATAAAAACCACTGTTGAACTCCTACCATCTTGTATGGTGAAGCTCTTTATCATTCTCAATGTTTTTTATTACCTGTTACTGTCTTTGATTGTTTGATCAATCTTACATTCTTATGTCTGGTGGACTGAGCAACTTCACTGAAGATAACAGTAGGCAGTGTAGCAACCATTGTTAATTCCTATCATTTTGTCTTGAGGTCATGTGTTGTTTTTGTTGTTTTGATTTTGTTTTCATTATTGTTTTGTTAGTTTTTAAAATTTTTAATATAAAAAAGTTCAAAAATGGAAATACAGATCAAAGCTATAACAAGATACTACCTTGAACTTATTAAGATAAAAACAATCTGTTGGCAAAAACATGAAGAGCCTGAAAGTTTTTGCATTACTGGTGGGAAACTAAAATAATATAATATTGTGGAAATTAAAAAGTTAAACAGAATTACCATATATTCCAGCAATTCCAATTCTGTTTATATAGTCAAAATAAATGAAGGAAAGACTTTGAATAGATATTTGTAGACCCATTTTCGTAGTAGTGTTATTCACAACATACAAAAGGTAGAAGCAATATGAGTGATGTCTTTTGACACAGGAATGGGTGACCCAAATGTGGTACTTACAGGTAACAGGACGTTGTTCAAATCCGAAAAGAAGTGACTTCTGACACACAGACATTATGCTGAGTGAAATACAGTCAGTCACAAAAGGGCAAATATTATATGATTCCAAGTACCTGGAGTTGTCACATTTATAAAAAAGGAAAGAGAATTGGAGTTGTTGGAGACTGCAGGAGGGGAGAATAGCAAAGCGTTGTTGAAGGAGTTTGGGATTTCAGTTAGGAATAAAAAATTCTGGAGTGGGACAGAGGTGAGTGTGCTAAACAGAAGTATATACTTGAAATCTGTTATGGTAAATTTTGTTTTGCATATTTTAAAGCATTAAAAAAACCCAGTGGTTTGGTGACTGCTATGTGAAATTAAATTTGAAAAAGGGAGGATGAAGCAGAAATAAAATTTCCCTTGGGATTCATAAGCACAGACCACTTTCATATAGACTGGAGGCTCAAATCATACATCAAAAGTTGGTTTGGGATACCTGAAACTAAAAAAAGTAACAAATTTGCTTTCTCAGCCAGTGCTGGCCTGAGGACTTGAAGAAGGCACACACTCTGGAACTGGATATATTAGCAGACGGCCCAAAGTGACATGTCCATTCTCTCCAAATAGATTTACAGCTTCAGTGCAATCGAAATCAAAATGTCCTGTGGTGTTTTTGTGGAAAAAGATTAGATAATTCTAAAATACATGTAGAAATGCAAAAACTAAAAAATAACCAAAAATCAGTTTTCACAAAGAAGAGCAAACCTGCAGAACCTACTCCACCAGATACCAACTCCTTTTAAACAACACCATCACATTTAAGCCATGAGAATGAGAACAAAGAAACCAGCAGGGCAGAACAGAAACCTTCACATGTGCAAATTACTTATGGCAAACGCAGTGGTACAGCTAAGACCGAACCTCGGTCCTCTACTTCACATGTATGAGAAAAGCAATACCAGATGCATTTCAGATGCACCCATAAAAGGAAATCATCTTGGAGAATACCTTCATGACTTCGAGGTAGACAAACATTTTGTAAATGGGACACATAGAACACATGCGTAAAGTGAACTACATTAAATTAAAAAGTTGTGCTAAGCCAAAAAAGGTAGGCCTTGTATTTTAGAGTACAAGATATTTATAACACATCTCTCTCAGTTCTTATGTCCAGAATATGTAAAGAATTTCTACAAATGAATATGGAAAACAAGATAACCCGGCAGAAAAAAATAGACAAAAATTTTGAACAAAGAAGACATCAAATGCCAATAATTATGTAAAAACACCTAAGTTCATTAGTCATTGAGAAAAATACAAGTGTAAAATCATATTGTAATATTAGTCATGACCCATCAGATAGCTAAAATGAGAAAGACAGAACCTTTTATTTTGGGTGGTGAGAAGGATCAAAGCCAGGGCCTGCAGATGCCAAGCAAGTACTCTACCTCTAGTCTAAATCCCTACAAAGGACGGGCTCCTTGGTATATTGCATGATTCCATTGACCAAAGCTGAAAAGCAAGTAAAAGTAACTTTTGCTGTCAGATGCGAGCTCAGTCTTACTTCGGGAGAGTAGTGACTAGAAGTGGGCATGAGGGAGAACCTAGGGCGCCAGCAATATTACAGCTTGTGATTTATGTGCTAGTTACATACAGATCAAATTTTGCTTTAACTGAAAATGCATTAAGATGTAATCTTATAGTATATGCACTTATGACATATTTCAATGGACAGTTTATTAGGAAGAGAAAAAGTCTGTGACAGAACTTTTTTGAGGTCACTCTGATAATGAGAATGAAATACCTTAGAAATGTTTATAGCCAGGCCTAGAAACCCAACTTCTCCTGAAACTAATGAGAAATGTATACAATGTTTTTGCATCAGGATATATGTTTAATATCTTTAAATAAGTAAATAAAACCTTGAAGATAATATAAATGTGAAATTAGAAAGGACTGGTAAAACTGATGTTGTAGAACGATGAACTGAAATATTGTGCCATCTTTAATATTTATATTATTGATTATTTAAGAGTCTGGAAGGCTGTGTGTAAGACATTATGTGGAAGAAAAGAATAATGTGCACTTAAGAATATACTATTCCATTTTCAATTTCAGCAGGCATCTGCACAGAAAAGGAACTGTATATGAAAATCAATACAGCAAGATTTTAATATTTCTGGGAGGTTGTGTGATGAGCGCACTTTTTCTTTATATTTTTCTAAGTACACTGAGTACTTTTTACTCTAATAAGTACGGAAATAACTAAAATAAGGATATAACCACCCATATAAATACAGTCGCTTCTGACTAATGCTTAAAATTACTGGGTAGCCCTGAGGACAACAAGTTGGTCACCTTCAGCAAAGCAAAGTAATTCCTTTAGATTAAAGTATAAACATGAAACGAGAAAGGCGGTGAGTACAAATGATTCTTTCAAGTACTTTGGTTGAAATGGAAAAGTTATAGGAAGATAATACATTTTGCTTTCTTGGGCATTTCATAATCCGTAGACTCTAGATCAAAGTTAGCTACATAAGAAATCACAAAGGAAGCTTTCTAAAGTACAGTCAGAAATTTCAATTTAGAAGGTCTAGCCTACATCCAGGCTTCCCCAGGTGATTTGAATGCAAGGCCAAAGTTTATTTCATCTTGTCCCCTGAGCAGAAGTTAAATTTGTTTTCAATGATAGCTTCACATACATTTGTCAGCTATACTGGGTACAACATAGGTGCTCAATAAATAGTTGCTGACTGATGGACACAGAAACTCTTTTGAGAGATTTAGAGCTCCTTTTCCCTAGGTTGTGTGGTGGTCTTCTGTCAGTCAATACTTTTTGTGAATCGGAGGGCACCTTGGTTCATGGCTCCAAAGGGGCTTATAGGACACTTCCAAAAACCAAGTCACATGTTGGTGGGTATGGGGCATGCAAAGCAATTGAGATGAAATCTCCCTGAAGTCAATAGTATAACTACAAGTCCAGGAAAGAACATTATGTAATGCTATGGTAATGCCAGTTTGGTTATTGAAATTATTCCTGCGATGGTATTTGGTGTTAGCTAGTGGTTGTAGTCTTTTGATTTGAAACAAGAGAATATAAACAGTCTTTAGGTTATATATTGAGTGTTTTACATTTTCTTAGGCCTTACAGCTGAAGCTCCTGCCAATTGGATATTCATATTCCTGTTTTAGAGATAAGGAGACATTAGGCAACTAGCTCATGGTCACAGAGGTGGTTACTGGTTAAAAGAGATTTCAAATCTTGCCCATTTGATCTCTAAATGTATAACCCTCCCACATCACTGAAATATGACCCTGGGGTCATACAAGTGATGGCAAACAGAATCCATGTCAAACCTTCACATTAGACCCTAGCAAGCTTTCTAGTACTGAAGTAGTAACTGAAAGCTATGTACTCTTTATATCTGATAAAACATATAAATCCTTTTGTATCTGATAAAAGTGATGAATTCCTCTCTCAAAGTATACACAGATGCATGTACATAGATAATTTTGAATCCGGTTTTCTTTATTCATAGATTTTCTGAAGACCACTCATGAACCTCCAAAGAATACACTGACTTTTGATTTAAAACACCTGTGCTATGTGCTAATGGGATTATAGTTATAGTCACAAAAAGAGCCCTTATATTTTAGACATGGAACTTGAGATATTTTCAGGTGGAATGATTGAATGGCCTGAGTCTGCTTTAAAATGATCCCATGTGTGGGGAAGGGGTGGTGGTGATCATGATGGGGTAATATGGACAATACTAAGTACATACTGTCTATAAATTACAGTTGCTGAAGTTGGGTGGTTGGGCCTCTGACAATTGTTTATGCTGTTTTTCCTTTTGGGGTATATTGAAATTTTCCACAATAAAATAAATTTACACAGTTAAAATGATCCACAACTTTAAAAATACCTAGAATAGATAATCTCTAATATTTCTAATTTTAATGCTCTGACTTAGCCTTTTAAAGAATTAACAAAGGAATGTACCTCTGGAGATATTTTAGCAACTCATTTTATGTTCAGAGATACTTTAGGTGTTTCTATGGAGTCAGACAGTATATGTACATGGTTCATATTTTAGGACACCGGGCCCTTTGCACTACAGGGTGTGTGATGGTACCATTTTCCAGATGATTCTGTGATACTCAATTTAATTACTTCTATAATATACCTTTAGGAGAAAAAGTCCCCAAGTAAATACATGAAGCGGGGGAAGAATTGGTTACTAATAATTTCCCATGGTTATGGGGCTCAATTTTCAAAGATTTCTTAAGATAAGAAGACACGATGTGGCAAATGACTTTTAGTGGTGTGTAGAATTCTGAGGCCACCAAGCGAAAGGGGCTGAGGTAAAATGGTGCACAAGCATACCAGAGAGCTGCAGGCAAGTTGAGAACTCTTGAGCTGCCTAGTTCTGGTCTTGCCTGTGTGCTCAACTAGCTACATGATCTTGGAAAAGTCATCCAACCTTTCTGAGCCTCTACATTTCTATCCATAAAATGGGAATAAGAACAGAACCTCATATTTTGGAGATTAAGGTGATTTCGCACTTACAGGAAGCATTCAGTCTGCTTACTACTGTTCTCTCAACTATACGAATATATCAAAAGATGACAATGATGTAAAATATAAATCAAAATGCTGTCAGTAGTTACTTCTGAGTTGGGCACCCATTTTTTTCAAATATCTACAGAATATTTGTTACTGTTACACTAAAAACGTTTTTAAAGAGTCTTCCTTGAGAGGGTTTAATGCCCAGAGAGAGCTGAATCATGTTGGTTCCATGAGATACATTGAAAAACAGTTCTGTTAATATGTGTAACAGACATCTTGACTCTATTACGTTTATAGAACAAAATGTGATGTTTTGTTGTACGTATCCAACACAATGTGGAGTGGTTAAATCAAGCCACTGAACGTACCCATCACCTCACTTGACATTTCTAGTGGCGATAGGTTTGAAATTTACTCTTACTTAAGTTGATATATGTGTATTTTGACAAACAGACTACTTCCCAGGAGAGTGAAATGGAGTGATTCCTATGATCTTGCTCACATTTCCCTACTAGGCTCTCATCTGCAGGGAGGCAGATTCTTGTCAATGCCAATGAGCTTTAAAATGTGGTTGTCGGAGTAGAGGAGGGTACATCCTTTCTCTGCTTTTGTTTTATGACTCCCTGATCTCTTACCACACCAGTAGTTTACCCTTTTTTGAGGGGTATGTGCCCTTTGAAAATATCATGAATGCTATGACATGAAAATTCACATTCAGGTACCCTATTTTTATTCAGTTTCCTGAGGTTCAGGGGTCCATCCATTGTTCTTCTCCACGTAATACAGATGACTAAATCATGACAGCAAAGGTAGGAATGTTTAAATACACATCAGGTATGTAGACCACTTTGACAAAAACTGACATATAAATTTGAAACCACAAGCCAGATAAATTGGTGGATAATTATGGGCATTACATACAAGATTTTTGCTTTGCCAAATAATTTACATTAGAACATCTATAAATAGTGAACCCATACAGTGTGTTTGAACCATGCTGGTGTTTAGCCAAAAACTAACACACCTACTGCAGAGCAACAGACCCAATTCAAAATTTTAATACCAATTACACACATGGGTTTAATTCTATTTAAATAACTATTTAATAATTCTATTTAAATAACTTTAAATAGAATTTAAAATTTTAGATAATCTTTGAAATGGCCACTACCCTATATCCCTTCTAAGATTCATGGTCAGTTTTGCACAATGTGAAATCCCTAAACTTCTAGATGGAAGAGAGGTTATGTGTATGTGTGTTGTGAGGCTGCTTCGGAGTGAATCATCTGGGGGGTAATGGATTTCATTTCCTTATCTCAGAAAGAAAAAAGGTATAAATATTTCTGCTGTACCAGCATGGAAACTGGGTGATCTCATGTGTTTCTCACAATGATCTTGGGAAGTGGAGGCTTTTGTCCGCATTTCCAACTGAATTTCAGAATAGTGGACACCTGCTCGTGGTGAGATAGTGAGCAATTAACGGGAAAAAATGGAAATTAAGAAGGCAAGACTTCTGTCGTAGATGACCCTCTTTGATAGTTAACTGGAGGATGATGGGAAATGTACAGTGGCCACCATCCTACCAAGCCACTTGGACTGTGATTTTGACGCTGCTGATTTGCTCAGTGGCCTCCAGAGATGTGTGTGCAGGGAGAGGGGGCTGCGCTTTCTCACGCCCTGTCTAACTTGCCCTCTAAAGGAGCATCCTCTTTTCCTTTGTTACCAAACAGGGTCTGCCTCATATTGCAAAACTGCCCAGGAAACTCACAAGGAAATCTGTACAAAGAGCCAGGGGTGCTGCACTTACAAAATCCATCTAACTACAAACTCCATCTTACGATTTTCACTCCCAGCTGAGTTTGCCATTTGGCATAGCTCTGTTAGCAGACACGTCTTCCTTGATCCTCTTCCAAGATTTCCAAACATGTGTCTGGCACCCACACGAGTTTCAGAGGAAGAGGAACAGTAACAGAAGTGCTATGGAGTCGGTTTTGTGTGTAGATGTTAGTGTGACTCTAGGCAAGTGTAAGTTTTCAGAGTATTAACTTACGAGAGGAACACCAACTTTCTCACCAGCGCAGTATTTCTCTAGGTTTTTTTTTTTTTTAATACTATTGGTAACATACTGATGGGCCCTGTTAAGCAAAGGGTCTCTGAGACCCTTGGAATAATACACTGGTGCCCAAGCTTTTCTGAAAAAGTGTCCTAATCCGTCTCCATCCTTCCGCCCTCAGAAGCCACCTAACACCCGCAAGCACTTGGGGGCACAAGCAGGTTCAAAGCACCAAACAACCAGGACTTCTCTGCTCGCCCCTGAACCCAGAGTCTATGTGAATTGTGTGTGCTCCCAGAGCAGAAGCTTAGCGCAAAGGATGGGGTCTGCGCGGGAGAGAAGACCGGGTCCACAGGACGTGGTCCAGCATCTTCAGCAGTGGGTTCTGCGGGACATTCAAGTCTCAAGGGGCGGCCGGCCCTGGAGCTCAGGCCAAACTACGGAGGCGTCTGAGCTCTCCAGGCACGGGACAGATGGGAAGAGAAAAGGTGAACAGAGAGAGAGAGAGGTGAGTTTGTGTTCTCTTGAGCAAGTGTGCGGTACCTTGGATTCCTGGCTGCTGGTGGATGCAGGAGAGGGCGGCTGCGGGGCGCTCGCAGCCTCCTTGGGCAGCCCGTCCACGCCGTCCTCTCGGGCGCCGCTCGGGGGGATCATCGTGGCTGCGCGGGAACGGTGTCGGTTCCTGGAGGAACCGCGAGGCTCGCCTGCCTCGGCGCACCCTGCCCGCCGCGCTGGTGGCTCAGCTCCGGGTCCCGAGGACTCCCATCCGCGCCGAGGCGCCGGCTCCCTGGCCCTGCCCCGGCCTCGCCCTGCCCCGGGCCCTGCCCACCTCCCCTGCACTTCCGCAGGCGGGTGGGTCGGGGTGCGCTCCCGCCCCGCCGCGCCCGTGGCCACCTCGCCTGCGACCGCACAGTCGTGACTGCCACCCACCCGGCAGCCAGAGCGGCTCGGGCTCGTTCGCCTGGGGAGCGGGATTCGGGAGGCGGCTCCGGGGCGGGGCTCGCGGCTAAGCGCGGAGCAGTGAGGGCAAGCCGGGCGGGGCGGCGGTGCCCCGAGGGGCTCTGCCGGGAGGCTAAGCTGTCACCGTCTCGGGTCCGGGCGATTCCCTGGATGGGGCGGGGAAAAGCCAGAGCAAGCCCTCTTCCCCGGAATGCATGGAAAACCCACAAAGGGTACGTACGGCTAGGAGGGACCGCTTGCAACAACTCCCTTCTCCCTCACCCAAGGAATGAGATATAGTGACTTAACTAACCTGCTTGCGAGGTTCAGTGACCGCGAGCAGAATCGGAGTTCCCATCCCTGTGGGCTCTGCCGTTTACCCCGTTCAGGTGGATGCAAAGAAGACAAACGACGCAGCCAGTGCGTGGACCCCTGCTTCGCCTTCCTGTGCGTTTATTGCGTTAAGCCCTTTGCACTCTTCACCTTGAGTAAACCCTCACAACCGCACTGTGGGGCCAGGTACCATCACTTCCACTTCACAGGCAAGGGGACTGAAGTTTTCAGTAATTTGCTTTAAGCCACCCAGACAGTGATGGGATTTGGACCCCTTTCGGCTTTACAATCCATACATTTGGAATTGTGAAGCTTGAAGTCTAGCATGATCCTAGGAGCTGAGGAGCAATCAGGTGTCTGAGGCGGGCACGCTCAGCACTGTACACCGAGAAGTAAGCCAGTCTGCCTTGCTTAAGTTTTGGAAGCTGTGAGATAGCATCTCCAAATAAAGTTACATGGGGTCTAGTTTCATCTGAAGACACAACCTGAGTGTACTGCAGAAGGAAATACATCTAGAAACTTAGAGGCCTTTTCTCTAGTGATAAAACTTCCTTAATGTTCTGAGTTTTGTGAACTTGTAACTGTGGGTGTTTTCAGGACCAGAGTCTTGAGGGTACACCCCATGCACTTACAGGGGCCCTGTGCTTGCTCTAAAGCTCTCATTTAAAAAAGTTAACAAGGGGCTGCATTTTTATTTTGCACTGAACCGTGCCAGTGAGTATATGGTCCTGCAGTCTTCTCAGAATGCCTGTCTTTGGGAATGAACTTGCAGCTCTATCCCAGACACCAGCTAAAAGCTTCTGTTCAATGTATGTTCCTTTTACAGTACTTAGGGTTTGCTCTGAGAGTGCTTTAAATTTGCTAGTGACGCTCACTTCTTTGGCCAGGCCATATTCACTAACCTAAATGGTCACTGCTTTTCTTCCTTAAAACACAACTCCTGACTGCTCAATAGACACAAAATTCTAACCACCAAGTCTTAACAGTAGCAAACGGCGCACACAAGAACAAGAGTAGCAGTACCTGCACGTCTTCATTAAGCGCCCATTTGTACCAGATCTTGTGCTAGAAGCTGATACAGTGGGGGTGGGGGGTATAGATTAGGTTTGTACTGCTGGATCATGAGTCTGCTGGGAGAGAGATTAATCTCCCTCTCTCTCTCTCTCTCACACACACACACACACACTGTCTAAATAAATTCCTGTAGGCAAAAGTGCAACATTGTAGTGAGTGTGTCCAGATGTAAAACCTGAGCTACTGAGCTACCTGAGCGATTGTCTGAGGAAGTAAAGCTCCCAGGATCTACTGGAAATTTTAGTCTTAGTGAGCAGGCATGTGATGGTTTAAGTGTTCCTCATTAGACTTACTTTTTAAAAACAGAATTGATGATGTTACCCAGTATTTAGGTAACTACTTCACTCTAATTAGTAATCAAATTAGCCAGTAATAATGAAAAAACATTTTGTGGTGGTAGGGTCTGAACTCAAGGTCCACTCTGGCTAAACACATATTCTATACCTCCAGGCTCCAATTTCTTTTCTTTTTAGTAGGGTCTCACCACATTGTGCAGGCTGGCCTCGAACTGTTGGGCTCAAGTGACCCTCCTGCCCAGGCCTCCTGTGTAGCTTGGACCGCAGGTCTGCACCATCCCACCTGCTCTCCTCATCATCTGACCATGTCTCAGCAGCAGAAATCTTCAGCCCGATGAACAGTAGATGCTTCCACTGGGAAACTGGGGACCTCTCTGTGGTTTCTCAAACTAACCAAATCCTTGTTTCTGGGTTTCTTTCAAATAAACCCTTTTCCATTCTGTCTTTTTATCTGGCTAACTTCTCTTATTCCTCAAGACACATTTGCAGGCATTTATTACTCCTCAAATTTCCATTTTTGACCCATTTATCTTATTCAGGTTTCCAAATCAACATTATGTTGCCGTGGTATCCTTCCCTTTGTAATCAATGACAAAATTGTGTGTCCTTCTATTGGACTGGAACTTTGCTAGGGGAGGGATAACATTAGATTCTTCTTGTGTCTTCAGGCCCTGGCCACAATGTTTGTTAACAAGACGGTGAAAAGAGGCTGCTCTCATGGCTCTGAGCTATAAGACCTCTGATGAAGCACTGATGTGTCTGACCATAGGTACACCTTTTCATGGCTGTGTGTGAAATATCTCCTTACACTAGCGGGATCTTTACACTATCAGGATTATTGCACTGAGGAGCCTATAAGTGCTGTTTTAGAAGCTGTGATGTCATTCTAGTTGTGGCTATCAAGATAACCTCCTTTTCACTACAGGCTGGTAAAGCTTGGGGAAAGGGGTTGTAATCTAAGTCTCAACTCTAGCAGGATCCTATGATTTCTGTAGTTTTCCTACATGGTCACTTTCATTCTGGCTGCTGGGTAAGTACGAAGCCAGCAGGAATGCGTAGCATACAGAAATTTATCTCAACAAACTTGAGCTGGAAGTTTTCTCCTGGTTCATTTACTTATTAATTTTAAAGAGGGCACAGCGCTCCTCCTGATCGCATACAACTGCCTTTTGCAGTAAACACTGCTGAGCATTAGAGCGTGTAATATTTTCAGGCTTCTCCCACTGATCTGCTTGCTCCCAGTTTGTGTGCAGAAGCTGGATTTTCATTCTATGCACCTTGACTTCTTCCAGAGTCATTTGGTAAAAAGCTACTAGTAAGACTACTAACGTAAGCTGCCCATACTACCAAGTAAAAGGAACACAGAACGTAGTGGAGAACTGACAAGGTGAAAGGAAAGACAGAGGTGGGGGGAGGAGAGAGGGAGAGGGAGGATGAGAGAGGCCAGCAAGGGCTGGTTCTTAATGTCTACTGAGTCACAGTGATCGTGGATATTGAGGTACGTGAGAAGGGTGCAGAGTTTGGCAGTTAGAGTGCTGATAATAACAACAGCTGCTATATACTGAACCTCTAACATTATGGACGGTCTTTTTATGTTACTTATTCACTTCCCACAAAATATTCACAGGATAAAAAAATTAGGCTTCATAGTGAGAGTTCCTCCAAGGATTTGTACTGTGGTATAATCTGCTTCTGGAGCAGCTTTTGGCCATTCTACTCTGCTGTTGCCTAGACAAAAGAGAACAGATCTGTTGGAAAGGTAGAGGGCCTTAGAAGGGAAATGCACGTTGTGAGCTATGTCCTGGCGGACAGAAGAAAGTCCACTAAATGATGTACAGTTGTCTACTCCAATCTCCTGAAAAGTATATATAAGTCAAGTGCAGTGGCACAGCCTGTAATCCCAGCACGGGAGACTGAGGCAGGAAGATTGCAAGTTTGGGATCACCCTGAGTCACTTAGCAACTTTATGAGACCCTGTCTCGAAACATAAAAGGAAAAACGATGCGGATATAGCTCAGCGCAGATACTGTGGGTGCAGTCCGCAGTAATGCACACGTATACAAATATATCAACAGATCTACATTTTGAAGTTAATAGCCAAGAAGTTAAGACAGTCAGGAGAAACCAGTCATTAGCATTCTTTGTCACCCCCCACCTACCTTGCCAAAGGCACCTGCTTTCAAGCCCAAAGAAACCAAATGCTTTATTGAAAGTCTCACGCTGTAGTCAGCACAACAGCCTCACTTTGAGCAACTCTTCTGTTTAGCTTCAGTCTTCATAAAAACTCGGAAGTGACCTCTCCTCAGAATCAAAGCTAATATTTCAATCTAGAGACTCATATTTTCAAGACAAATGAGATTCAGTTTAACTATTCTTGTTTTTAAAGTGTCAATTAATAATGACATGCAATGATAGTAGTTGACCCCATCATAGAGCACTGTTTGACCACAGTAGAATTATTCCTGCAGAAATTCCCAGAAGAGGAGTTAGGGTGTAACTCATTTATTTGTTACTTTATCAAACTATTTGAGGATGGTTAATTTATAGAGAAAATAGGTTTATGTAGCTCACAGGTTGGGGGGATGATAACCCAAACAGCATGGTGCTGTCTTTGGTGAGGGTCCCCTTGAGTGCATTACATCATGACGAGTAGTATCATGCTAGAAGACATGCAAGAGGGATGATCACATGCTGAGAGAGAAGAGCAGGGAGCAACTGAGAGGTAACTGGCATCCTGCGTGAACCACTATCTCAATCCCTTCCAAGGACATGCACTCAAGATCAAAGGACCTTCCGCTATGCTCCTCCTCTTAAAGGTCCCACCACCCTTCACACTGCCACCTCAACTCCAGGCTTCTCAATACAACGAGCTAGGGATCAAGTCTCATATACTTACTTTTTAGTTTAAGATCTATCTCTCTTCTCTAAAACACAAGGGTGGCTGCTTCAAGCTAGTTGCAATCTCTATGAGAGACAGGTCAGCTTGAATCTTTATTCTACTTGTAGTGGAAGATCCATGAACGTAAAACCCAAATATCTCAGCTCTTCTACTTAAAAGCAACAAGATCTCACACAACTGATACAATCTCTTTTAGCTTCAATTTCCTTAAGTAGGACAACAGATCTTCTGTCACAAATTTTCTTTAAGGATATAATGCCCAGTCAAGATAGGAACTGATATTATTATTTTTATTGTGAACATTATAATTAACTATATAATTGTCATAAATGTATTGGGCTTCATTAGGTTCACTGTTTTTTATAGCCAGGTGCATATATAATATCACAAGTATATCTATTTTACATTTCTAAAATTGCTTATAGCTCCTTGTTTGGAATTTAAAAGTAGCAAACATTTAAAATTTCTTGGGAATGTATATGAAATAATTTATCTTATAGATTTTGATCCTTTGATGAGCAAATAACATTTGATTTTATATATCCTCTTTATGAATTTGAGGTAACAGTTTAAGAGGCATATGCCCCACCCATCCTTTTTGCTCATAAAAAATGCCCAGTATATTCTCTTTCCAAGATTTAGAGCCTGCAGTCCCCTGAATCAGAGGGTGCCCCAACGGTCTCTATGGGCCTCATGTTTTGGGTCCCCATACCCACCCTCTGCAAATGCTGCGTCCATTCCTTTTCTTGTTCATTGTCCTCTGGAATATATTCTATAATGTCAAGAGGCTCCCATCTCAATTTTTCACCCTATGCTCATGATGTTTACATACCCAGATTGCAGTAGTCTTAAATATCTATTCAATGAATGGATGAATGGCAAAATGTCAATGCTAGAGAAAAACTTGTATACCTAATAAAATTATCTTGTATTTCACTTGTGAATATGGTCTCTAGTTGCATCCATTTACCAGGTATTGTGAAAGGGAAAGATATTGCTCAAAGGGAAGGAACAACTGTGATGAGGGAAAGGACAAAAATAAAGAAAAAGAGACGGGAAATATATATACATGTATGTACACAGATGATAACTGGGATAACTGTACTGCTGATAGCTAATGGTTTATTGGAAGAAACAGTTAATGCTTAATTTTGCATGCTTCTACCTGGTAATCTGAACAACTAATTCCTACTATCTTGTTTAGCGAAGCTCTGTATTGTTTCTATTTTTTAAAATTATTTTTATTCTCTGTAATGATTTGATCAATCTTGCATTTTTACATCTGGCAATCTGAGCAACTTCATTGAAGGTAACAATATGTAATATAACAACCATTGTTAATTCCTATCACTTTGTTTTGAAACCCTGAATCATTTTTATTGTTTTTGCTTTGTTTTTGTCTATGTTGTTGCTATTTTATTATAGTTTTTATTCTACTTAAAATAAAATCTATTTTGTAGACAGAAAGACAAAACCAAATATATTAAGTACCTATCTAAAGTCAATGTATGGGGGGCACAGTGTACACATATTTATTTTCTTGCTCCCCAAACCAAATGGCAATTACACTCAGTTCTGGAATATATGACAAAACTGCCAGTTTGGCAAATTACTGTTCAAGTTTTAAAATTTCTTATTATACTAGACAGCATTTCTAAACATCTTTTGCCAAACCATAACTTTATCATTTTCCAAGCAATATTCAATAAGAATACTGAAGAAATTAAAAATCAGTTAAAATTCTACCCCATTTTGCTAATAACTTTAGCATTTTGATTAACCTCCAACTAGAAACACATACATATATGGCTATATTTTCACTTTGTATTTACTCATATTTACATAAGAATGCTAGGATAATAAGCATTAATAACCTCCTTTCATTAGTAACTTCCTTTCTTTTCATTTAAGAATATGTCATAGAATATTTATTTTGCATCAATAAATATATGTATACATCATCTTTTAAAACATCTGTATGACAAGATGATAGGAAACTAATAATGGTTGTTTATATTAAATATTTTTGTCTTCAACTTGTTGTTTTCTTTAAAATAAAAACCATCTGCATGTATTCCACTGAATAGAAGCACCATAATTTATTTATGAAAGAACATTTCCTTTTCTTGCAAAGAAATGTTAAAAACCCTTGCAAAGAACAATTAAAAACTCATTGCAAAGAACAGTATGAAACTCATTGTCTCTTTCATTCCTAAGTGGCAAGGTGGGAGGGTAAGTGATATTAGATCCATTTGGTTTAGGAGGCCGTTGAAAGTCTGACAGGCTCTATGACTTCTTTAATGGGATTTTCTTAGCACAGAGACTGAAGCCCACAGTTTAGACTCTAAACCACAGACTTGCCACAGGATGGAAGCAAACAGTAAAACTCAGTGTGAATGTGGTTGTGTCAGAGTCTTGCACAGCATGATTTGAGAGCATGTGCAGGGTAAGGACAAGGACCAGAAAGGAAGCAGGAAAGACTCTAGTAGATTTGAAGGTAATTATGGTTTTTTTTCTGGAAAGATAAAAGGAAGCAAACACTTTTGACCAGAATGCACAGTATCAATACAGACATGGAGGTGAAGTGTGTGATGTGGGTTTACTTAGGTTTGATTTTTAGCCACCATTTCTTTTCTTTGGGAGTGAAATCTACTAATCACATAGGAGATTCCTGGGAAAAAAATGAAAGATTGGAGCTAGAGAAATTCTTTGAATAATTGCTTAAAGTTCCTTTACAAATGGCCTTCAAATTAGTCTCAAGGGAACACCATTGGTTGTGACTAGTACGAGAAGGAGGGAAAAATATATAGTGATTGCTGGAAGGTCAAAAGAGGTCGCAGAGAAAAAAGGAGCCAGAACTTAGGGAGTTCTGAAACACACACAGAGCATCTTCATTTTGGCAGCCTCTGGGTCCACAGAGAGCTCCGTGTCCACCTGAGATAGAAACCCACTCTGTATATGTGGCCGCATAACAGGTATACTTACAACTTTTCATGAATTATTAAGATCAATTTAATCACTGTATATCTTAAATATTTCCCCAGAAACGAGTAATAAGACTGACTTTCAACAACAACAACAAAAAAGACTGACTTTCAAAACATAGAATAGGAATTTCGACAACAGACCAATAGTTGCTTTCCTTTATCCATAAAGTTTTGCATTTACTTTGAAATGTGTCCCAAATACTTATATAATAATGAGGGCACAAATAAATCTCAAAAGCTCTCCTGACTGTGTTCTTAGGGGTGAGGGTGGTAGGACCACTCTGTCTTTCTGCCTTTGTCACCCGTGTTCCTGCATTCGCTCACTTGGCAGCCGTGAGCCATTCTTCACACACTTGACAATTGGCCTGGAAAAGATGACTCAGGGCTTAATCCTTAAATGCCGCTGTCTTCCCCCCATAGCCGAGTGGGACTTACTCATAAGGCCTGGATGAAATAAATGTACTTCGGTTTCTTCTGCCTTGATTTTTGCAGACTTGGCCAAAATTTTGAGACTTTGTCTCATAAGATGCCAATAAAAATAGTTAATGATAGTTTATAATTGTTGTTTATAGCTATAGGTTAAGGTGGGAGATGGTACCCATGGGCTGTCATTCACACAGAGCATCAGAAGTGTCTTTTGATCACATCTCTGTCTCTCATTTCTTCCTTGAAATGTAAACATCTAAATGACCCAATATTTTAATTTAAAAAGGCCAAGTCAGGATAGCACCTTTGCATTGAACAAAATTACTGAGTCTCCTGATACAATTAGAGCTGCTAATGTACAGAATAAGATAAATACCAACATTTAGTGTAGGAATGTGTCCCATTTTGCCATTTAGTTTTCTTCACCTCTTTTATATCACGAGTTGCCATGTCTTGCTCTGTCTAGCTCTTCAGTATTCAGCCTAGGATATTTAAGATCATTACCAAATAGGGTTCAGCTGTCTAAATGAAAGAAATCTTTATTTAATTCTCTGACTTATTTACCAAAAAAAGTTGCTGAGATTTGCTGCATACCAGGTTTCCTATTAGTTCCGGGAATATAGTGTGGGCTATGCACATTTCCTACCCAAAGGCAAATTCAGCGAACTGAGAAAGGCAGAAATAGGGACAAATAATATAAATATTATTTCATGAATATGAAGAGAGGGCTGTGGGAAACTAGAGGAAGAAGCGTAATTGTACTCAGAACCAGAATTCACCGAAGTAAGAGGTAAGTACTCTACAAGGAAAAAGAAAAACAAAGGTCATTCTTGATTGGTAAACATCTTCAGATTGGTAAACATCTTTGTTTATGTTTTCTTGTGATATCCTGCAATAAATGGGTATTTATTTTACTTAAAATTGTTGCTTAGGATGTAGTGAAGGGATCCAGAAATAAGTTATTCATGGAAGTCTGCCATCCTCAGTCCTTTCAACTCCCTTTCTCATCTTAACTGATTTAATTAACTGTCCTAAATTTACCCCAATCCTCACTTAAATTTTCTTTCTTTTCATGATACCCACGATAATCTATTTAACAAAATATATCTTAGACATGTATGCATACCTTAAAAATATGTGGAGTTAATTTGTGTGTATAAGTGTTTTAAATACCATAAAACATATTGCTCTATGGAATACTTTTCCCTTCTAATTTATTTCAGGAAATTTACTTTGATTTTTAAAGTACATTAGAAATAAATTATGCAAAGGTTATTTAAAATCGATGGAGACTCAGGCTGGGGATATAGCTCAGTGGCACAAGCACCTGCCTGGCAAACTCATGGTCCTGAGTTTGATCCCTGGTACCACAAAAAAAAAAAAAAAAAAAAAAAAAAAAACCAACCTAGGATTAAAATCAATGGAGACTCATGTCATTGAATGTATTTTCTTGTTGTATAGAATTCTGTTTTATCTAAATCTATTATTTGTTAATGAACTATTAGATTTTTTCTGGGTTTCACCTATATGAATAATGCTAATATAAACATTGCAGTTACACTGCTTTTGATGCTACTATGTACACTTGAGTTAAGTATTCCAGTTGTTGTCTTTAATACATGACATAGTCATTATTCTTAATCTTATCTCTATAGATTTATGTGCATTTTGCTGATGATTAATCAAGCTTAGCTCTTTCACATGGGATTATTGATCATTCAGATATTCTCACAAACAGAATAAAAGAGGTAGAAATAAAATATTATATTGTACTTATTATATTATATACATGAAGTTCAAAACCCCAGCAGTCCCTGGTGTCAGATGTGATGACATGATTATCTCTGGGGAAGAAGGAATCTCATAATCATGAAGGAGCGCTGAGCTTTCTAGGCTGCTTAGTGAGGTGCTATTCATTCTTTGCAGTGGAAACTCACTGAAATGTGTATGAAGATAATGTGAGAATTTCTCAAGATACACTTCAACACATCATTTACTTAAATCTTCGATAACATGTACTTAAAAAATGAAAGTCAGAAGACTTACTTGTACCGAGGTGGAGTAGCCATATTTTTGTCTTACTAAGGATGATGAAAACCCTTCGGTGATATCAAGTATGATATTATAAAACTGTTAATGATAGACGCAAATGCATTGACTAAAGTCTTTTGGACCCACGAGATGACAAAGTGATAAATTCCTTGGATTCTTTTGCCTTATATATCTGAGACCTAATGAAAGATGTTTGCAACTCAGAAATCCCAATGGAGACATAAAAAAAATCCCAACAAAAGCCTGCTGTCTCACAGAAGGAGGAAGAAAGAGGTCATCCTAGAAAGATGGAAAACTTTAAAAAAATTTATTTCTTTCTATAATTAGCACAATAGTTACACTAATTGTGGGGAGCTGGTACCTGTATATAACACATTTTAATTCTCTTTTCAATCCCTTTCCCCTCTTTTCCTTCTTCCACTTATCCATGTCTTGGTCTCTTTCCATTTTACAAAAAGATCCGTTCCCCATGATCATTTTTGCTGTTTAATTTGTTTGTATTTGAAATTTCTCGCATAAGGGAAACCATATGCTGTTTAAGCATGTGTGCTTCATCTGTTTCACCTCACGCTACGGTCTCAAAGTGTAAGAACTGCAGAAAAAACTAGCTCCACCCCAGCCTAAGCCAGCATAGGCCGAATGAGGAGCCCCGGCTATGCCACAGTATAAAGAGATACTTCAAAACAAACACAGAGAGCAGAAATTTAATTCTCATTAGCTGGCAATGAGGCTTATCCATGATGTCAGTGGAGACCATGTGAGGACCTCTATCACCACCCTGAGGAATGAAGATCCCTTTCATCCCCTGGGTAATTTGCACTCCAGACTCCAGCTGGAAGTAAAGAGGTATGTCCTTGCCGTTTCCTGCAACGACAGTCACAGAGAACTGGGTAAAACACGAATAAGATTCAGAGTGTCATATCATAACGCAAAGTGTACTGTTTTGAACAAAAGCATTTATTGTGGTTTGAGCAAAAATTATTCTTCAGATTCCCAAACTGGAAAACAAGTGAAATTCAAAATGCAATCAATGGATATCAACACTGAGAAGAAAAATGTGTTTAAATTATGCTCACAAAAGTTTTAAGGCAGCATGATAAAAATGCTTCAGTCACCAGTTGCAAATATGGTTAAAACAAATGAAAGAGCGGAAGTCCTTACATAGAAATTGGGGGCTGGGGATATAGCTCAGTGGAATAAGCGCCTGCCTAGCAAGCGCAGGGTCCTGAGTTCGATCCCCAGTACCGCCAAAAAAAAAAAAAAAAAAAAAAATTTCTAAGGGCTGGGGATATAGCTCAGTGGAATAAGTGCTTGCCTGGCAAGCACAAGGTCCTGAGTTCGATCCCTAGTACCGCAAAAAAAAAAAAAAAAAAAAAGAAATTGGGACTTTTGGTGAAGAAACAGAAAACACGAAGAAGAATCAAGTGAAAGTTTTAGATAAAAATGTATACAATTGAAATAAAAACTTCATGGAAGGTTTCAAAGTAAAACAAAAACCAAAACAGAAATAAAACAAGAAAAGCTGACAAAGGAAAGAAAAAACAGAGAACAGTAAATTAAAATCACACAATCTGAGCAGCAGACAGAAAACAGATGGAAATATGGGTAGCACCTCAGGGTCTATGGATTTATAAAAAATGATTAACATTTGCATCATCAGAATCCTAGAAAGTGAGGAAAATAGGATGGGACTAAAAAAGTACTCAAGGAAAAAATGGCTGAAAATGTGCCAAACTGAGTAAGACTTACACGCCTGCAGAGTGAAGAGACAGGAAGAAGCACAGAAGGAGAAATCCAACAAGATCCATGCCAAGATATCTGATAATTTTATAAAAAGTAAACAATTTTTAAAGTAAGTTTATTAGTACATTTCAGATACACATAATGATAAAATTCATCATAGGGAACTGAAACCTGTGTGTGATACACCTTAATTTCTATTTTCCCCTCATTCCTCTCTCCTCCTTTCAGCCCCTCTTCCCGTCCTTATTTATAAAGCTTTGTTTCCACTTAGCCTTTTTTCATCTTTTCCTCTTCCCTTCCTCCACCCTCTCAGTTCCTTTCCTTTTGAACAGTTCACAATGTATTTCACAATGTCTATTGCACATTCTGTTCTTATTTATACTGTTTCTCACACCAGAGAGACAACGTGATACTTACACATGTAAGTATACAGACACATGTGTGTCTGATTTATTTCACTTAAGGGTACGGTCTCAAGGTGCATCTATTAAGCTAGAAATGTCTTAAGTTTATTCTTCTTTATGGCTGAGTAGTATTCCATTGTATTAAAAAAAAACACATCTTTTTTACCCATACATCGGTTGATGGGTATCTGGGTTGTTTCCAAGATTTAGCTAATACAAACTGTGCTGCTATAGACATGGGTGTGCATATTTTGAGAAAAGTCAGAGAAAAATGATTCCTTAACCCATAGGAGAAACAAAAATATGATTTCTTATCAGAAACCAAGGAAGTCAGAA
Source organism: Dinomys branickii (assembly GCA_004027595.1). Taxonomy (NCBI): domain Eukaryota; kingdom Metazoa; phylum Chordata; class Mammalia; order Rodentia; family Dinomyidae; genus Dinomys; species Dinomys branickii. The sequence goes on from PVLD010019676.1 coordinate 27,392, forward strand.
GAAAGTGGTATATTTTGCAAGTGCTGGAAGAATAGAACTATCAAGCCAGAATTCAGTTCCCAGTGAAAATCTCCTTCTGAAAAAGAACGGAAATCAAGACCTCAAATGATGGGATGGTTAACAAATGTGTCACTAGCAGATCATTATGAGCAATGGCTAACAATGACAGGTTGATAAGAGAAGAAATATGATGAACAAGGAAGGAAAAAACAGAATAAGAAGATTTATGGGTAAATATAAAGGCTTTCATTTTCCTTTTGAGTTGGACTATGATCTCATTATCCTCTTGATAATGGACTATGAAGGCAAATATTTTAATACTGTATAAGATGGGTTTAAAAGTATATAGAGGAAATATTTGAGAGAACTACATTATGAATGAGGGAATATAAAAGGTAATATTTTTATATTTCACTTCTATTGATAAAATGAAAACATCATAGCCTGTCAGTTACTTAGATATAATAGTAGTACCCAGTAGTACTGAGAATTGCCACAAACTGTTATTCAGATGCACATAAAAACTCATAGCTAAATAAAAATGGGATTTTAAAAAATGTTCTTCTATTTAAAAATGCTGACATCGAAAACATGATCCATAACAGGAAAAAATACTAAGCTTGACTTATTAAAACAAAATTATACTTTGTGAAATATCCCATTAAGAGAAGCAATAGAGAAAATGTTTATGAACCACACATACAACAAAGGACTATCTAAAATTTACAAAATTCTGTTAAATTTCAAGAGTAAAAAAGCAAGCAATTTAATAAGAGCATGGGTAAGAGGCATGAAGAAACATTTCACCATAGCACATATGGCAAATGTGCACACGAAAAGATGTTCGAGATCGTCATCCATTAGGGGAATGAAAATTAATACCAGAAAAATGTGAGTACTACACACTGATTACAATGGGTCTAGTAAAAAATGGTACCAATATTCAGTGTTGGTGAGGAAAAGGAGAAATCAAATCACTCGTATGTTACTGGTGGGACCAGAACATGATAGTTTGTCAGTTTCCTTAAAAAACAAACTTTTACTATGTGTCCTAGCAATTTCACTCCTGTACATTTAAACTAGAGAAATGAAGATGCATTTTTCACAAAACTTTTACGTGAATTTTTATAGAACCTCAGTTAGCAATAGCCAAAATGTTGAAACAACCCATATTACTTTCAACAGTTGCATGTTTAAGTAAATGGAACATCCATGGTATAAGACTCAACAATAATAAAAGGATAAATTATTGATGATTATGTTGAGTGATAAAAGCTAATTCTAAAAGTTTACCAAATATATTATTCTATTTACAAAATATTATTGAAATAATAGAAATGGAGAACTGATTATTGGTTGCTAGAGTTAAGGAGTAAATGGGAGCAGAGAGAAGTGGGTGTGACTGTAAGTGGAGAGCACAAGGAATTCTTGAAATGATGGAAATCTTTTGTGCCTTGATTGTATAAAGGTCAATATCCTAGCTGCAATATTGTACTGTGGTTCTATAAAATGTGACCATTGGAGAATTTACAGAGGGTCATTCTGACTTTTATAGCTCTGAATATAGCTGTGAATTACTTTTGCATCTGTGAATCTACAAATACTCAAAAGCCAAAGAATAGTAAAAAGTATACAAGTTAAGTAAACTATATGGAAAAGAATGTCTGGTTTATAGGTCAGTATACCTAAAGAGATAAATACTAAAATCTGCTCAATAGTTTTGCTTAGAAAAATGTGATTAAAGCAAATAACTTCATTAACTTCATTAAAAGAAGAGAGAAACAGCTTTCATCTTCAGGGCAATGTGAGGAAATTGCCCTAGCCTCTGGAAAATTACATGTTGTAGTAGTGATTGAATGAGTAATTCAATTCTATCTGTTACCTCGTTCTGGGGATAAATTACTATATAGTAGAGAGAGGGTAAAAGAAATTGTACATTTGTTTCTTTATAATCTTTATAATATATATAATCTTTTTTTTTGTTGCCATTTTGAAGCAGGGTCTCGGTATGCAGTTCAGGCTGATCTTGAGCTCACTTTGTGGCCGAGGTTGGTCTCGAACTCATGACAATCCTCCCGCCTCAGCCTCCCTAGTGCTGGGATTACAGGCATGTGCCACCATGCTTGGCTAGATAATCTTATATATTTATACCTTCTGTAATGGACTTATCCTGTTGTTGAATTATGAAGAAGAAACAATGTAAGAGGTAAAAGGAAGTATGATTTCTGGTTTCAGCTCTCCCATGTAAAAATCTGGATAGCCATTATTTTTTCCTTATGACACAAAAAAGTAGATTGAAAATCAACAACTTTTATTTGACTCATTTGGTGCCTAAAGTCTGAGGCTAAACCACCACCCTACAATCTGGAGAGAGAGGTAAGTAAAGAGAATCACAGCTGAGATTCACTTATTTAGTGACAAAGCTATTGAAGTCATAGAGAAGAAGAAACTAGAAGAAACTAGAAGAAACAATGATTGTAAAGTAATTTTTACACATTGCTGGAGGCTAAGGGTAGATTGATAAAAGAGAGAAATTCCTGAGGGCCCAGTCCAAGGAGAGTGCCTACTGTTTTATGGGTTTTACTCCTGTGGACACCACAAGATTCTTACAGTGAAGATCATAGGTGCATCCTCTTCCCACACTAGGTTTTGGGCAGGGTAGGGAAAAATAATCATTTTGTCATAGGTTCAGGGTAATCTCCATATCAAAGTGAAATACTCTAAAGGGAATGTTTTCAATCTTATCTGACCTTGAGTGCAGAACAATACACTACCTCTAAATCCCTCTAAACTTTCTGTCTCAGCTCAGAGGAGGGAAACTGAGAAATATTTTGGAAGATCATATCACAGGGTAACAGACCCATTAAATGACTGTGATGTAATGATAAGATTATACAGAAGCTTCTCTCTGGTTATTCAGCTTTCCCATGTGGAGACACAATACTTGACATTCACAATTTAAAGGAAGAAGGGTTTAATTTAGCTTAGAGTTCAAGAAATCCAATACATAGAGGCACCCAGGCAGAAACTTCATGGTAGAAGGGCATGAGGGAGCAGAGCTGCTTAGTCAAAGGTGGCTTGGAATAGAGAAAGGAAAGAGTGTCAGAGAGGAAAGGGAGGAGGACTGCATACAACCTACAATGTCATGGACCACTCGGACACACCCAGGAGCTTGCTTTATTGATCTAGTAGGCCTTTTTATAATTTGGTGATGCTGGCATATCAGAATTAAGGCCAAACCTTCCTTCTGTGATTTACCACCAAACCAACAAGGTCCTAAAGTTCAGACTCAGTTTAAGATGGGGATGTAGAGGACCACAAAGGATAAAGAAAAAAGGATATTAAAAGAATGTGGAAAACCTAGCAAATACAACTTACAACCATCAAGCACAATCTAACTTCCAGTCAGATTAGCACAAAATCTCGCACTAAGAGCTAGCTGATACAAGTTTTTGGTATTATATTTGCCCTGTATATAACTTTCCATTCAGAAAGAAGGGAAGCGATACAGGCAGAAACTTAGACCTCATTTAAAGGAAGATCGCAGAAAAGGAATTAGATGAAAATAAAGCAAAATCTTTTATTTTTGTCATTAATTGACAAAATAGATTACTTTTTCCAAGTAATAATAACTGCCAGGGATGCAGCTCAGTAGCACGGAACCTGCCTGGATAGAACAAGACCCTGAGTTCAAGTCCCTATGCAAAAAAATAGTAACAACTAACAATGAATTAGATAATTATAGGAAATACATAAGTGAAATGAATGAATGATATTATGGAAGATGGAAGGAGCCACTGAAAACCTTCCTTTGCAAGGCGTGTACCTCACCCTTAAGGGGAGACGGTGTAATTTGAAAATGAACTTGAATAATTGTAATGTACAATGAAACCTCTAGAGGAGCCTCCAAGTTTTTAAAAGAAGGATAGAAGATATGCTAATAGAAGGGAGAAAATGGAATCACATAAAATATTCAAATAAATTAGAGGTGACAAAAGTGTAGAAGATTAAGAGGAAAAAGCATGCAGCAAGAATAAAATAGCTATATATATGGTGGCTATCATATAACTACATCAATGTTACTTTAATTGTAAGTTATCTAAATGCACCAATTATAAGACAGAGACTGTTAGAGTTGATGAGAAAACAAGACCCAACTATATGTTGCCCATAGGAAATCTACTTTAAACAAAAAGACATAGTTCAAAAGTGAGAGTGTAGAGGAAGATAGATCACACTAAAACAATAAAAGCGAGAGAAGTGATATTAATTTCAAACAGAGACATCTTCAGAAAAAGGAGATTTTTCAAGGACAAAGACAATATATTCAGTAGATTATAGATCCAGCATGCAGAAAGTCAGTAAGGATAAAAGAGAACATAGAACCATTATCAATCAACTGTATTGAATTGACATTTAGAGAATGTTTCATCAAATACAAAAAGACACGCTTTTCTCAAGGTCCCATGTGATATTCAGTGAGATAGAGCTGAGCTGTAAAATACAGGTCAACAAATTTAAGAGACTAGAACCTTATATGACATATTTTATATCACAGTGGAATAAAATTAGAAGTTACTATCAGAAAGATAGTTGGAAAATCCTAAAATATTTGGAGATTAAAGAAAATAGGTGTGAGTGCTCTATAAGTCAAATAAGTAGTCATGGAGAGAAATGATCTAAATGAAAATAAAACTACCATTTATGAGATCCAATGAAAGCAGTGTTTAGAGGGACATTTATAACATCAAATGTATATGTTATTAGAGAAGAGAAATCTAAAATCAATAATCAATTATCTAAGCATCTCCTATGGAAATCTAAAGAAAAGAGGACAACAAAAGGCTAATATAAGTGGAAGAAAATAAATAATAAAAAGGATGGCACAGATTAGTGTCATTGAAACAAAGAACTCAATAGAGAAAAATCAATCAAAGTAAAAGCTATATTTATTTTAAAGAGGAAAAAAGACATAAAAATAAAACAGTTTCAAAACAGTCTAATAGGATAGTAGGAATAGATAATACATTGTGTACTGTTATCTTCATAGTACTTAGAGACTCAGAGTACAATACATAAGTATGGAATATTGTCCAAACAGTGTTAGCACAGATGTTCTTTGTGATGAACTGAGAGAACCTAGCTGTAGAACTTGCTTAACTGCTATATACTCCCTTTTCCCTTCTTCCTTTCCCCTTGCTCCCAGCACACTTTCTACTTTCTTTGCAACAATTTCTTCCCAATTCATGGTATCTATTGTACACATTGGATCTTATTTACTCATTCAGTTTCTAATACTAGTAGGACAATATGATGTGTACATATTTGGGTCTGATTATTTTCCACTTATGAGTATGGCCTGAAGTTGTATCCATTTACCTATAAAAGTCTCCAGTTAATCCTTCTTTATGGCTGAGTAATACTCCACTATATTTAAAAAATCACATCTTTTCTATCTACTCCTTAGGTGATGGGCACTTGGGTTGTTTCCAAGATTTGGACATTACAAATTGTGCTACTGTGCAATGGTTCCTTTTCCCCACAGCCCCACCAACATTTGTTATTGGTTGATTTCTTGATTTTCACCACTCTTTCCAGGGTAGCATGGAACCTCAATGTTGTTGTAATTGCACCTCTTGAATGACCAATGATGTTGGACATTTTTTCATGTCTTTGAGAAGTGTGTATGCATCTCAGGTACCCATTTTTGGAGTAGGTCTTTGGATTTGTGGGAGTCTGAGTTTTTCAGTTCTTTATATGCTGTAGACATAGTCCTTTGTCTGAGGGACAACTGGCTATTATTTTTGCCAACTCTGTGGATTGTGCTTTCACTCTACAGGTTATTTTTTTTGTTGTTGTTGTGAAAAAGCTGTTTAATAAGATGAGTTCCCATTTGGTGATTCCTTGTAATATTTCCCTTATTGTCTGGGTTTTGTACATGAAGTCTGCCTACAACTATGTCTTCATGATTTCTACCTATTTTCTCTTCCAGTACATTGTGTTTCTGCTTTAATATATAGATCTATGATCCATTTTGACCTTAGTTGAGTACATGGTGACAGACGCAAGTCTAGCTTTAGTCTTTAGTATATGGAAAATATTTTTCCAGCACCATTTATTAAACAGGCAGTCTTTCTTATAATGAACGTTTGGCTCTTTTGTCAAAAATAAGGTGGCTGAGTGTGTTTAGAGCTGCATCTACATCTTCTATTCTGTTCCACTGATCTTGTTTTTTTTTTGCCAATGCCATACCAATTTTATCACAGTAGCTTTGTAGTATGCTTTCCCTTCAGGGATTGTGATACACCTTGACCTGCTTTTGTTACCCAGAATTGCATTTGTTATTCTAGGTCTCTTCAGGTTCCAAATGAATTTCAGAAATGTTTTTTCTAGTTATTTGAGATATTCTAATGGTGTTTTGATTGAGATTGCATTAAATCTGTATTACAGCTTTGAGAGTAGGGAACATTGCATCTCAATACCACTAAACTAGGGACATTTTTATTACGTTGGTTCTTCCTTTCAATGATTTAGGGCTATCTTTCCATTTTCTGCTCTCCTCTTCAATCACTTTTTGAAGAATACTGCAATCAGTGTACAGATCTTTTATTTTCTTTGTTAGATTGATTCCTAAGTATTTCATTTTTTTGGATGCTATTGTAAAGGTTGTTGTTTCCCTAATTTCTTTCTCTGTGAGCATTTTGCTTGTGTACAGGAATTATATTGAATTTTGAGTGTTGCCTTTGTGTCCAACTATATTACTGAATTTGGTTATTAATCTACAAAGATTTTGATGGAGTTTTTGGGGTCTTTTATGTAGAGAGTCATGTCATCTGCAAATAATAATTTAACATTTTCCTTTTCTATCCTTATTCCATCTGTTTATTTTATCTAATTGCTCTGCCCAGTGTTTGGAGAACTATATTAGGTAGGGGTGGTGATAGTGGACATCCTGTCTTGCTCCTGATTTTAGAATGAAAGCTTTAAGTTTTTGACCATTTAGCATGATGTTAGCTCTTGGTTTGTCATAGGTTGCTTTTATCAGATTGAGGTAAAGATCATCTATTCCATTTTCTGTAGGTTCTTTTTGTTTTGTTTTGTTTTGTTTTGTTTTGTTTTTTGGTGCTGGAGAATCAAACTCAGGACCTCGTGCTTGCCAGACAGGCGCTTGTGCCGCTGAGCTATATCCCCCGGCTGTAGGTTACTTTTTAAATCATGAGTGGGTGTTGGACTTTGTCAGAAGCTTTTTCTGCATCTAACGAGGTGATCATGTGATTTTTGTCTTTGGTTCTTTTAATATAGTGTATTACATTTATTGATTTGCACATGTTGAACCATCCTTGCATTGTGGGATGAATCCTATTGGTTATGGTGTATAATGCTCTTGATGATTTGCTATATTCTACTTGCCAGTATCTAATTGAGGAGTTTTGCATCTGTGTTCATTAGGGAGATTGATCTGCAGTTTTCTTTTTTGGTTGGGCTCTTCTCTGGTTTTGGAATCAGTGCAATACTTGCTTCCAGGAGTGATTTTGAAAGTATTGCTTTGCTTTTAATTTCCTTAAGTAGTTCCAGCATTAGTTGCATTAGTTGTTCAACTTTATTCATGCTTTCACAGAACCAAGTTTTTGATTCAGTGATTCTTGGTATTGTTTGCTTAGTCTTAGTTGCATTAATTTCTGCTCTTATATTTGTAACTTCCTCCCTTGTATGAGCTTTTGTGTTGATACATCAAAACTTCTGAAGCTGAACAATTTTTAAATAAAGGAGATTTATTTTGGCTCAAAGTTTAGAAATCCAACAGTATGGCACCAACACCTCTTTAGCTTCTGTTGAGGGTCACATACTGAACAACTGGGAAGGAGAAGTTGAATGGGGAAGAAGGCACATGAAAGATGGGAGACTGGAGCCCCCCGGCGACTCCCGACGGAGATCGGCTTGTAAGCGGTGGAGATGCCCGGCAATCCCACGTTTCGCGCGTGTCGGGCGGGCCGCGCGGAGGGCCCCAAACGCCGCCGGGAGCGGAGAGAAAGATTTGCTGGGTCCTAGCGCCCCGAGAATACAGACAGCTCGATCCCTCCCGCCCCCCGACCCGGTGCAGCTCTCCGGCGACTCCCGACAGAGATCGGCTCTCTGGCGGCGGCAACGCCCAGCGGTCTCACGTTTCGTGCGCATTGGGCGGGCCGCGCAGAAAGCCGCAAAGGATAGACTGGCACCTTGGAACCTTCATGCCTGCAGGGACTCCAATAACTGGTGAGATATCGGCGCTCGCGACCAGATCACCGAGTGGGGGAGGAGATCCATCCCTATACCTGCAGGGAACCCTGGGAGGGTGGGGGAGCAGTCTTACACACCTCACCCAGGTCACTAGGTAGGGAGTATCTAACCAATATCTGT
>PVLD010019677.1:0-35794 GCA_004027595.1 Dinomys branickii
GGACAGGATCTCTTATGTAGTTCAGACCAGCCTTGAGCTTACTAAGAAATTCAGGCTGTGCTCAAACTCACACTAGTCCTCCTGACTCAACTTCTCCATGGCTGGGATTACAGGCTTGTGCCACCATACCCAGTCCTGCAATGAGTTCTTAAAAATGACATCAAAAACATAGGCAAAAAACCCAAATAAATTGATCCTTATCAAAATAAAAAGTTGGAATCACAGAATGACTATCAAGAGAGTAAAGAAACAACTGCCAGAATGGGAGAGCATTTATGTAAATTATATATCTGATAAAGAATATAAGAAGACCTCCTAAATCTCAATAACAAAATAACAACCCAATTAAGAAATGGGCAAAACACTTCAATAGACATTTCTCAAAAAAGATAAACAAATGGCCAATAAGCATATGAAAAGATATTCATCTTCATTAGCCATTAAGGATATGCAAATCAAAACCACAATGGGTAGTTTCATATCAGCTAGAGTAGCTATAAGCAAAATAATAGAAATGAACGAGTGTTGATGAGGATGTGGAGAAACTAGATTTTCATACATTTGCTGGTGGAATATTAAACAGCATGAACACTATGAAACCAATTTGGTGATCCCTCAAGATGTTAAACATAGAATTACTCTGTGAACCAACAATTCTTAGTCCTATAAACACAAAGGAATTAGAGATGGCAGATTAAATGGATTCTTTGGAGGTTTTTTGTTTTGTTTTTGTTGGTTGCTTTTTGTTTTAGAGATGGGGGTCTATGAAGGATGGCTGAAACAACTCCTCCTGAAAGAACACGATTTGCCTCCATTTTAATTCACCTTTGCCACTGCTCTTTACCGTTATGCACAGAGCTGGCTAAGGAGGTGCTCTACCTCCTCTGTTGGCTGTTAGCAATGAGAATGGATCTAGATGAAGCACTGATGTGCAGCCTTCGTGTGCAGCCCACCTAAAGCTTTCTCCTGCTAAGCTAGGCAAAGAGACAGGGCACTGGCAGATGAGATAGAGCTTTGAAAAAGAAGCAGTGCTGTCCCAAGACAGATAAAGGCCCGCATCAGAGCTGAGGCAGCTGACCCAAAACACAAGATCCGGACTTCCTTACACTGTGTTGTGCAGATTCCTCCAGACTTAGGTCCTGCATGTTACCAGAGTGGGTGCTCTTTCTGCACACCTCTCCCTGCATATTGCAGATGTGCCATTGTTCCTCCTACCCTAGCCCAGCTCACAGAATTCACATAGTTCTTGCCATTGTCACAGTCACTCAGCTGTGAGCCACTCCCCTCTTCACAAATTATTAAAACCCAGGTTTGGCCCTGGGTCATAGCCTTTGTTCCTGCTACAGCAAACAGAAACACCAAACCCTGAAACATCACCCAGGATTTGGAGGCAGATTTATTTATGTGGATGGGCACTGACAAGTCATCAATCCTTATAAAAATGTCAGACCCTGATCCTTGGTAGTTTGGGGCTTATATGGGATAAGCAAGTCAGAAGTACAGAAGCAGAGTATTTGGCAATTATTTATTGGTTCTTACAATATGCATGATAGTGACCAGCTATGCATCACAGTGACCAGCTGTTCCTAAGAAACATAAGTACCAGGATCTGAAACAGGAACTGTTACCTGGGCAACTAACAAATTGAAGTACACTGGCTGCGGGTGGGGCATTTTCTGCTACGCTCTGATTGGATTTAAGACTTCTTGGCTCACCACAGTGGCGGATATGTCTGTCTCTTTTTTTCACTATAGGTTCCATTGGAAGTGCTAGATTGGAATTTACTCACAAGAATTCCAGTAACTTTTCCCTGGGATTACAATATATGAACTCTGGACCTCAAGGGGACAGGCATTTATAGGGGTCTCCCTATGTTGCTGGCCTTTAACTCCTGAGCTCAAGTAATTTTCTTACATCATATCTGGGATTAAAGATGTGAGCCACTGTGCCTAGATAGACTCTTGAACGCATGTTTTATTTTGGAGTAATTTTAGATTTGCAGAAAATCTACTGAAATTTCAGAAAGTTTCTGTATATTCCTCAACAAGTTACCTTCAATACTAACGTCTTATAATATTTTTCATTATTTTACAGTTGTCAAAGCTAAGAAACCAACACTGGTATATGTTAGTAGTAGAACTCTAGACTTTAGATTCAGCAGTTTTCTGTTAGACTTTCCTCCGGCCCAGGTTCTCTTTGAGGATACATTGTATTTAATCACCGTGTCTCCTTAGTCTTTTCTAGTCTACAAAAGTTTACCCAACTTACCTGGTTTATCATGATGACTTACCATAGGCGATGATAAACTTGATCATTGGGCATGTTGGTCTGCCAGTGCTGTCACAAGAAATACCACACCCTGGGTGACTTCACAATAGAAATTTATTTCTTGACAATTTATTTCTGGAGACTAGAAGGCTAAGATCAAGATGTGAGCAAGGTTGGCTTCTTCTGAGGCCTCTTTCTTTGGTATGTAGAAGGCCACCTTCTCCCTGTGTCTCCACATGGTCTCTGTGTGTTTGTGTCCCAAACTCTTCTTATAAAGACACCAATAAGACTGAATTAGGGCCCACTCTCTTAACCTCATTTTACCTGATTAAATTATCTCCAAGTGCATTCACATTCTGAGGTCCTGGAAGTGAGGGCTTTTATATAAAAATTGGGGAAAGCACACAATTACCCTGTAACACTTGGTTAGACACTTGATAGTGTCTTTAGTTTTCGGCAAGATGAAGTTAAATATGTTTCTCTTTCCAAACTCTATTCTTCAGAAATGAAACACAAGTCCAGCCCACAAGAGATATGGAATTGTCTGATTAAATTTTCCACCATTCCCTGAGAAATTCTTTCCAGGAGCCCTGTGCATGTGAGCACCAAATTGTGAAGACTGAGTATGGATTTCTTCAGTCTCCCTGGCTGCCAGTAATGGCTTGCAGCAGAATAGGGCTCAGGAAACAGTCTCTGGGCATTAGAGAGAGCCCTTCTCAGTTCTCATCGCAGCCCAGGCAGTTTACATTTGTAATCCCACGAAAAGTTATTGGAATCCTACAGAGTTAATACCAATCTATCACTCAGTGCAACACATGGTGAGAACAAAGACACTAAGACATATTTGTAGTTACGGGGAGCCCAGCGGTCCTAAGTCCAGCCACGATGATGGCAATCTGGCACAAAGTCCTCCACCGAAGGCTAAGCCCAGGTTTTATTCATTTATGAAGAAGGGAGTGGCTTGAGGATGAATGACTGTGAGAATCATAGGAAGTAGGTGAGTGCCATGAGCTCAGCTAGGTAGGAGGCCTGAAATCACCTCTGCAAATGCAGAGAGAAGGATATGCAGAAAAATAATCTGCATAGCACAACTGAGATAGAATATAATGTTTTGGGGTTGGTTCTTCAGCTCTGATGTGTAATCTTTCCAGTCCAGGAAATCATAGCCTCTATCACGAGGCTCAATTCCAGCCCACAGAGTGGAGTATTGGCTCAACATCCCATCTCATCCTGGCTCATACGGGGGAACAACAACGGGTCTGGGGAAACATGCCTGCCATCTTTAAAGACTACCATCAGCACCTTGGCTAGACCGATACGCATTGCTTAAAGCCAGCTGAAGGGATAAGGAAAGGGTTCTAGCCAGCTCTGTACATATCAGTACGTGGAAACAAGGTCAGGCTCAGACATACTGGAGACAATTGCTCCTCTTTCAGCGAGAGTTGTCCAGGTAGTCCTTCACAGGCATATGACCAATTGGTCAGAGACGGAGTTCCACAGTGGTCACTTTGAGGCCCTGAGTGTCCTTTTGGTTCCATCCATCTATTTGAAGACAGTTTTGAGAACTAGGTTTTTCAGAAGATGCAAATATGGGAAGATAACTAAGAGAAAATTTAGAAATAACAGTGAGGTTATAATCTACTTTGAAAGATTATACAGAAATAAAAATTATTCAAACTACTTTAAAGAAGCAGTGTTTTCATGGACAGTTTGACACTTCTTTACCACACTGGATGATAAATACAAACAGCACCAAGAACAAATCCTTTCCTTTCCTTCTTGCCCTGCCCTGCCCACCTGGCTTCTAGCTAGCCTGCAGCAATCTTGGTTAGCAGCATGGGTGGTGGCTCCTCTGCTCCTGGTTCTCAGTACCAGAGTAGGTGAGATGGACAATGCTGGTCCTGACCACCAAGCACCTGCAGTTACACTGGATCTACAAGCTAATGCTCTTGAAGCAACTGTGGTTCAGTTGATGTAATTTCTGGATGGTTGTTCATTTCTCAAGTTTGTGAGTTTGAACTCTCTGTCTCTGTCACTTACTAGCTGTGTTATTTTCAGCAAGTTTTCTTAAACTTCTTTGTGCTTCCCTTTCTCATCTGTAATTTGGGAGTAACTACTATTTGTCTCATAGAGATGTTATAAAGATTATTTGCATTAATATGTATAAACAGTGATTCATAGGACATAATGTGTTAGTATTATTGTTATTAATTTACTCTGAAGCTACAAAAGAATGTAACACATGATTCCTACATTATTCTGTTATCTGTTGCCATACACCTGAGACTGAATATTTTACAGAGAAAGGAATTCTACTGAGTTCAGTTTTGGAGGTTCAGGGCATGGTGCTGGTGTTGGCTGGGCCCTGGTGAGGCTTGTGGCAGATGGCATGATGTAGCAAGTGTGAGAGATGACATAGTGAGTCAGGAGGCCCCAGGGTGTGAGGTGGGGTCCTGCTGTTCCTCATGGAAACTAGCCAGAATCCTGTGACAGTCACCCCCAGTGACCTAATAGCCTCTCTCACAAGGCCCCACCTCATAAGGATTCCATCTTTTCCACCCTCCCATCCTGGGACCAAACCTCCAACTCATTAACCCTTTGGGGGACAAGCTATTAAAAAATCAGAGCACTTTCTGTTTTTAAGAAGTTTACAATCCACCTGGAAATCCTACTCTGAGAAAGTACATGTTAAGAAGTATGACTTGGGAGACATCAAGTCTATCCCTGTGTATTGTCTCTTCCACATGTACTTGCTTACTCTTCTGCCTTCCACCATGCCTTAAAGTCCTTTCCAGATACCACTGCTATGCCCTTTAACTTCCCAGGCTCCAGATCTGTGAGGCAAGATAAACTTCTTTCCTTTATAAATTACCTAGCTGCAAGTATTCAATCATAGCAAAAGAAAACAGACCGAGAAGTATATCAGCTATCTTCATTCCATGGCTACCTCAAACTTTGAGTAAGGTTGGGAAGAATATCTGAGCTGTAGAAACAGGAGGAAAAGGAAACTGACCTTGGTGTGCATGGAGCACTCCAGCAGAGGTAAGAAATCTATCTTAGTGCCTCTTCCCAGAAATGAAGCTCTTACCAATAAGCCTTAGCTCCTCACCTTCAACCCCTTCCAAGAGCTGGATGACTGTTCTCATCATCCTCATAATCAGTATCATCAGCATCATTTAGCTAGTTTACTGCATGGTGATAAACACCATCCACAGGAGCCCTTTCCTGCCAGGCTTAAACTGGATATCCCTGTCCCCGCAGGACTTTGGATCCCAGGTGGCCTGGCCTATGAACACCTATTTCTGCTGATCCAGAAAGATGAAGTACTTTGGCTTGTGTGAGTCATTTTCTTGGTATATTAGAACCAAGATTCTCTAAGAAGCACAGGTCCAGACTCCCCCGCCACTCTCCCTTTGTGCCGTATCTTTCTGCCATTCAAGGAGGCCATAGGTAGGTCACTTCTTCCAGGAAGATATTTGTTCTGCCCCTTGCTGGCCTCTTCTTTCTCCCAGCCTTCATCCTTCATTGCACCCAGGCCTATGTATATATAAGCTCCCAACTAGAGGTCATCTTTTTTTTTCCCAATAGGAGTGATTTAACCCAAGGGGAGATGAGCTACATCCCCAGCCCTTTTTATTTTGCTAAATTGCCTTAAGTGGCCCCAAACTTGCAATCCTGCTGCCTCAGCCTCCCAAATACCTGGAACTGCTGGTGTGCACTACCGTTCTGACCCGAGATGTCCTTGTTACCCACAAGGAATTTGGTATAATGATATCTGGAGACATTTTGCTTTGTCATCACTGGGTGGGGCACAGTAGTGGGTAGAGGCCAGGGATGCTGCCTGTCAGAGAAACGGGATTGTTGCTATGACTATACCTGACCATGTGGTTCAAGAGCCTTTGGAAATGGCTTGTGGGAAGAGTTTGAAAAGGTTCAGATATGTTGCCTAAAAGATTAGAGCTGGAACACCTTAGACTGTTGTCTATGGGAGGCTCTGGTCCTCTAGAGCTCAGAAGGCTGATAGAAACTCTGCTGGTAAAGATCAAGTTCAGGAGGTTTCCATTGGGAAGAAGACTGCTTTGGGTGCTGGACTCCAGATGATGTGTCTTCATGGCTTGGTAGAAAGTTTGTCTGCATTTTGCTCCTGACCAGAGACTTTGCCTGAGACTGAGAGTAAGGGCTGTGAACTAATTAATCTGGCAGAAGAAATTTCAAGGCAGTTGCATGTTGAGGCTGCGGCATGGCTATTGTTGGGGGATGTATGTTGAGAATCAAGAGCAAAGAGCCCAGCAGGATGATTTAAAATGTGAATCTGCCCAGATCAAAAGTTCCAGTAAAGCTGTGGACTACAAAGATGGAGCTGAAGAGATCTCTACTGCTGAGAAGGACAGAATAGAAAAGATGGCCTGAGAACATCACAAGATAAAGCAAGTCTCCACCCTTTGCAGCCTCAAAACTGCAAAAGTGAAAGATTTTGCTTTGAGGAGAAAGCCGTAGAACATCATGTTGCAGAATGGTGGCAGCATAGAAAATTTGTTTCTCAGAGTTGGATTCAGAATGCTCATTGATCCAGGCACTTGACCCCTATAGCCAAAAGAGAGGAAAGCTTGGTTTTTGTACAGGGGCTTGCAATTAAAGTTTGCCTTATATCTCAGAACCTCACTGTTGCTGAGGATTGCTGTGGTATTTTGGGGGGAAGCTCTGATTCTTACTTTAAACATCACTTCTTGGCTCCAGTTCAGATCCCTCAGCCTGCTAGCACAGAGCTTTCATCCCACTGGCACAGACTTTCTAGCTTCCATGACTTTGGGCCTTCCCAGTGCAGATCCATGAAGCAGGCCTGCATGAGACATAGTCATGGGCTCCTGGCCTCCAGGTGAACTTGTGGGAGGCATCGTTATGGGCTCTAGGTCTTCAGATGGACTCATGCAGGACATCATTGTGGGATCCAGGCCCTCAGCTGGATTGTTTGGTCTTTAGTGTATGGACAAATTTTCTGCATTCTCTTTTTGTATATGATTCTTTGGGTAACCATTGTAAATAATCTTATAAAATATGTGTCCTGTGTTATATTGTTCCCCTTGCATAACCTCAAACTACAGCAATGAGTCTTTGGGGGCCAGGGGTGACGTGTTATGGTTCTAATGTAATATAATGTTGATAGACTTAATACTGGTTCTTAAGGATTGGTAAACCTGTGTTATAATGTTCCAGTTGTGAAATGATAAAAATAATGTCTTTGTATGTGGAAACTGGCTTAAAGAAATATCCCTGGTTGCCAAGTTGACAAGGGCTGGATTGTTATGGTTGATACATTGTGTCAATTTGAGGAGTCTAGAAGCTTAACTAAGTAACTCAGCAGTTCTACATCCTGGAGTGTAGAGGCCATGCCCTTATTGCTCTAGGATGTTGTTCATTATGTCAATGTGAGAAGTTTAAAACTTCAACTAAGTGATTCAGCAGAGGACCAGGGTATCTTCAGTTTATGGAAGAGGAGGGTGCGGAGGAGATGGTGTGGATGGAGTGGATAGCCAACGTACAGTATAAGGGAAGAGCAATGGCTTGTTCCTCCCTTTCTTTTGCCTTTGCTGCTTTTACTGTCTTCTCCCGCCATGAGCTGTTGCCCCTGTTCCATGACCCTGCCTTCCTTGTGCCATGACCCTGCCTCGGAGCCAGCTGATTATGGACTGAAACCTCCACAAATTGTGAACTTAATAAGCCTTTCCTTCCGTAATTTTTGGGTATCAGGTATTTTGTCTCAGCAAGGAGAGAAAAGTAACTAAGATAGATAGTAACATAGAGCTTTCTTTTCAATGAACTAAGATAAACTACTAGTAGAAATGAAACAAATTAATGTACATACTGAAATATTTTTAAAACAACAGAACATGTAATTTAGGGAAGTATTTGAACTTCTCCCTACTTCCTATTTATATCTCTTCTATTTTGTTCTTTATTTGTATGTATATTTACATATACACACATGTATATGTGTGCATTTCTCATATAAGAGAAATCATGCGATATTTGAGCTTATGTGCCTGACTTATTTCACTTAACATATTCTCAAGTTGTATCCATTTACCTAAGAATGCCTGAAGGTACTGTACCTTATGTCAGAGTAGTACTCCATTGTGTATAAACACCACCTTTTCCTTATCCATTCATCAGTTGATGGATATACACTACACTGTCTCCAAGACCTAGCTATTATACATTGTGCTGTTATAAACATGGGCATGGATGTAGCCCTGTAATATGATGATCTTAACTCTTTTGGGAATATACTTAGAAAGGAGAGAGCTGGGTCAAATGGAATTTCTATTTTTTGAGGACTCTCCATGCTGATTTCCATAGAGGTTGTACCAGTTTACATTCCCACCAACAAGGTTTTTCCCCACAGCCTTGCCAGCATTTGTTATTACTAGATTTTTTGATGATAACCATTCTGTGGTAAGATGGTATCTCAGTGTAGTTTTAATTCACATTCTCTGATGGCCAGAGAAGTTGAAAATTTTTTCATTTATTTATTGGGCATTTGTTCTTCTGGTAAGTGTGTTCATCTCAGTTGTTCATTTTTTGATTGGATCTTTTATTTTGGAGTGCTCTTAATTTTTTTAGTTCTTTACATCTTCTGAATGATACTCCTAAGAAAGTGCCTCCTATCCCAGCAAGGAAGAGCAACCCAATCCAACATATCAGGAGGGTAATTTTGAGAAACACTGAACTCCCTGGGTGGAATGTGCCCGTGACCTGCACTCTTGTGTATAACTGTGGTTTTAGCAAAGCAATTAGCCCCACTTCTCTTCCCAGACAGTCCTTGGCCCTTGCACCTCAGAGACCAAGGGAGCAAGAAGGGAAATGCCCTTTACATGCTGGGCAAGTAATCAAGTTGGGGAAACATCTTCTCTAAAATAGGATATCTCAAATAAAAATTTTAAAACAGTATATTTCATCCAGCATTGAAGTGAGGGAGGAGGAACTCAGATTTGGTTGAAGGGTGGGGTGATGCAAGGCAGTGTATAGGTGTTGGGCATGAAGTCAAGAAAACTTCAGTTCTCACCTCTGCCACTTTGGGCCATGTGACTTAAACAATATTTTTTTTAACCTTTGGACTTTAACTCTGTTATTATGAATGAGATAAGCACCCTCCCATGTAGTGATCTGATGAGGAAATACAGAGAGGCCAACACAGAGAGCACACTCAATAAACTATGGCACCTTTTGAAATGGAGAATTTGAAAATGTTTTGAAGAGTGGCTCAGTCAAAGAGAGCCATGCTAATACCTGTGCTGTTTCTACAGGGTTAGTGAATAATGTGGCTGGTATAAGCTGCACAGAAAGATCAGCACCACCGGGAAGCAAGTGACTTCGTGTGACTCTGTGACATGATGCTAGAGCCACAGTGAACTGCTTCTAGCTGTCTTAGTTGCTGCCATAGCCCTACAGTGGGCTCTGCATTAAACAGAAAAGCAACGAACCACAAGTGTTCCCAGGGATGCATTATGGCTCAGCTCAGAAATATTTTTAAAGGTTTGTAGGATATTTGCATCTTGGAGAATTGTGGAAGTAGTGTTAGGCTGGGAGAGAGCCACCCTTTATTCCCAGGGCTGAGTTCCCTCAGTGATGGAAAGTTGAGGCTCCCAAGGAAGTGTCCGAATAGACCCTTTGGACCCAGCTCACTGGTATAATAAGCTCCCTTCTGGGTCTTTCTGTAATGACAAAATACAAAAAAAACAAAGCTGTGAGCTCAGATTTGTTTGTTGCAGTGTTGTGTAGGATAACAAAGGATTGGATGCCTCTGAGTGTTCATCCAGGAAGAGTGGGTATACAAATGATGAAGGCCCTGTATGACAGACTGTCACATTTTCTTTAAAGTCTGGTGATAGACGTTTAAAGAGTGTAAGAAAGTGCTTATGATGTAATGTTGCACGGGAGAGGAGTTGGTAGGTCTGTAAAACGAACTGCTACCAAATATTGTTTAAGGCAGGTGCTGGACAAGAATATCTTACATGTGGTTTTGGTTTACACAGGTGTCTCTTGGCAGGTTTCTTGTCCGAAGGTGGTGGGAGAGGGCTGTGCAGGACCATCTGGAGGCCCAGACTAAGGGTGCACCGCCTCTGGGTGCTGTTAGGAGGCACAGTGTAACCCTGGAGGGGTGAGATGGTGTTTTCCAAACCAGAAAAACCATGAGTGGCACAAAGCACCAAAAGTGAAACTGAGAGGAAAAGGGAATCAACCTTTTCTATTTAACTCACTTCACTTACTTTTACTTACTTGCTTTTATCAACAGTTGTAGAGGTCCTACAGCTGAGTAACACACCCCCCATCAGCTCTGCTATAGATTACATCTCTGACATGCGGGTCATGATAGTAACAATGGTTGCTCAAGCTGTTTTTTCAGGAACCCAGATGTCTAGTTCAAACCTGTTGAGACCACCAACACTTCACTTAGGTCTGAGCAAGTGTCCCATGAGTGACACCTTTGATATCTGAAAGCCCAAAACTCCAGCCTGAAGTGATGCTAATGCCACCATTTTCTAATCATGCATCCTATGAAGAGCCTGAAAGTTTACACATTTGCAATCGCCATCACTTCCTTTTTCCCTGCTCCAGTCACCTTTCACCCCCAACCCACCCTCCCTAGGAAGTAGATTTGGGATTTGTTCTCCTGTATCCTTCATTGGCTGCCTTGTGAATAAACGCTTTCTCTTTTGCCAAACTTGTCATTTCAGTAACTGTTCAATGGTCAAAGTAGGCCTGGCTCAGCAATAAAAGGAGGTGTCAGGTTAGGAGCCATCAGGCTAGTTACAGTTTGCAATACAGGGCTGGCAGCAGAGATGGGCTCAATGACTCAGAGCCCATAACCTTCTCCAAAGCCTCCTAAAAGTCATCTTCCAATTCCCTGATCTTGTCATGGGCTGTTTGGTTGTAAGATACAGAAACACCTTTGAATCATTTCAACAGAAGGCTCATTTGGTAGAAGCAGCCTGCACATTCTGTGGGGCCTCCCTGCAGAGGCACAGGGCACTCTCAGGAAAGGGGTCTTCAGCAGCGAATCTCTACCCTGCTCTGAGCCCACTTGGTCTCTGCTTCTAAGGCTCCACAACTTTTCCCTTTTTTCCCTCAGCAGAGCTTGGTCTGCCCTAGAAGAGGCCCTTGGTCCCTGTAGCTTCCCTGTATCTTCCCTGTCCTGAGGATGACTGGCTCTAGTTGGGCCAACTGTGAAGACCAGAGTCCTCTTTTCAGCCAGGAAAAGACTGTGGCTAGGCAGGCATCTCCATGCACCGATTATCTGCTTGCCTCCATAAGCAGGCTCCTCTGGCCTGCACAGTCCCTGACTACCTGCCCCTCAGTTTGGCCCTGCCCAGGATATACTGCCTGATGTGCTTCCTTCTATATGTGTCTGTGTGTGCCCTCTTCAGAAACACATATACAGGGCTGGGGATATAGCTCAGTGGAATAAGCGCTTGCCTAGCAAGTGCAGGGTCCTGAGTTCGATCCCCAGTACCGCAAAAAAAAAAAAAAAAAAAGAAACACATATACAAAAGTCTCTGTATATCCTCAGAGCCCAGATCCCCTTCATTCCAGTCCCAGGCCAAATCTGCCATCTAACTACTTACCAGCCCTGTAACTAGCCTTCCCAGGGATCCACCTAGAAGTCTAGTTACACCAAAGGCCTTTGGCTCTGTGGTAAAATTTCCTGACTACACTAGACATTTCCTCTGTGTGTCCACTATGTAAAAGAAAAGACAAACTTTCCCCCACTACTTTCCCAATCAATACAGAGCTCTTCTATGACCATATGTCTAAGAAATTTTCTAGTGGGCTCCACCTAAGTGTCCTATAATTCAACTTGATTTTGACACTATCTACCTAGATTGAGAGCTAGATCTCAGGTCAAGGGTTCTAAATCCCCTCAAAGTGATCCTGCTTCAGACACCACTTGCAAACTACAGGTTGTCACCTGTCTTCTGACCAGTGTGCTACAAATCAAGAGTTCCCACTGCTCCTTCTTCCTCGGCTTCCATTAAGAACAAGTTCACACAACTCAGTGTAATGCTTACATTTACCTAATGACCACTATGAAGTAGCTCTGAGCAGGATTTAATATTAACCAATTGGCTTTTCATGTTTACGTGTGAGTTTACCTAAGGCCTAGGCCCTTCCTTGGAGATGGGCAGCAGACTCATAGTAAGTGAACCTCTATGAGTCATTGGTCCCCACTGAGGCCTGTAGCGGCTTGTGAAGTTGGGAGCCTCAAAGGACAGGATAAGGACACAGTTGAGTATATTTGGCTCCAACCCCAATTAACTGAAAGGATACTGTAGCTGCAGGCATCTTACTCCTGCATGAAGGCCTTCCTGGAGATAACATAGTTCTCCTAAATTAACTTTAGTATTACTGGAGGAGTCCTTAAAGGGATTCCCAAGTCCTGCGCAGGTTCCTGCATTTTCTTCCATATCCCCCTCTTTTGCTTGAAAACCAAATAAATACAGGCTGCCCAGGGAAGTTCTTGGTATAAAATTCCAGATTCTCAAGTTCTATGAGAGGGTTTGGGTCCTCCTGGGGCCCTGAAATCATTTCATTTGTCTCATTTATTTAACCCTTTGCCATCCACTTTTTTGGGAGATTGTGGGCCTGAGAAGCTTGAAGTAACTAAAGGTTGTTAATCCAATATTTACCAGCTTATTAGAAGGGACATGGATGAACAGCCAGATGAAGAGATTCATAGGCAAGGCAAAGGGAAGGATGCAGGGCCTCCTCACCCTCTCTGGGTGCTGCCTTCCAGGCACCTGCTCCACTTCCACTATCTGAAATTTAATCAAATCTTGTTCAAAAATTTGAATGGGAAGTTAGGTAGGGCTGAAGATTCTTTGTGTGGGGGAAGGGGGTGTTATTTTTTCTTTTTGAGACAGGGTCTTGCTGTGCAGTTCAGGCTGGCCTTGAGTTCACTTTATAAACCAGGCTGGTCTCAAACTTGCAACTTGCAACAATCCTCCTGACTCAACCTCCCAAGTTCTGGGATTATAGGCAAGTGCTACCACATCCAGCTAGGGCTGAAGATTGTAACTCATCTGGTCTTTTTGGTACCTGGTCCAGTCCTGAGGCCCCAATCTAAATTGCCTCATTAGCATAGCCCCAGGGGTTATCAGAGGCTCATTTTGCTTTCAGGTACTGGGAATCGAACTCAGGACCTTGTGCTTTCCAGGCAGGCACTTGTGCTACTGAGCTATATCCCCTGCTCCTTAGAGGCTCATTATGGGTTATTAATAACCAAAACACTCTACCCACTGAGGAAGAGTTTTAGGAGCTCTGTGATACGAACCAAGCACTAAACTAAATATGCTTCATAGCACAGCCCCCAGTATGTATTCAGGTACTTGGGCACAGAGCTCCTGCCATGGGCTCCCTTGGTGTCCCCAGACATCTGAAAAGATGCTGAACCTCTAAGTGGATTTGCCTGGTGGCCACATACAAATGTGCAGGATACAGACCTTGATGCTATCTGCTGCTCTGCTGAGGAGCAGACCTGTCTGAGATCCTGCTGGCTGGGGCCGCAGCGGGCATGTGGGGGTGGACGTGCCTGGAGACTGAGGACAAAGTCCTTGTAATAAATTACGTGGGCTTGAAGTGCTCAGCCATTTCCTCCTGGGGCCCTTCCGCCTCTTATTCCGTGCCTTGCTCTATGACACACTGGAGCCCTGGCACTGCTCCTTTTCCAGCTCTTTTGGGGCTCCCAGGGTGGAGGGAAAGAGAGTCAGCAGATACCCATTCTGACAAGGTAAGAGAGCCCCAGGGGGAGCTCCTCCAGCTGGGAAGAGGGGAGGATGGGAGGAAGGGCTCATCTGCTGGTAGAAGGATCCCTGGATGGACTGCAGGCAGCTTAGGAGGCACAGATCTGGAAACAGGGTGGGGTAGAACTATGGGATAGAGGGCTAGAGATGCCTTCGGGACCCCGAAACTGGAAACCTCAGCCTGAGAATTCAGTCCATCAGCTTCCTGCTGGGCTGACCCTGAAAGTCAAGGAGGAGGTGTAGCTGCCCTGACCCTTCCTCTGTTTTGGGCCGGCAGGTGTGGGCAGAGGGGAATGGTCTTACTGGGCAGCCCCCCACCCCATCCACCTGCAGCCTCCTCACAACTGGACAGCCTCACTGCAGAATCAAGCAATGTCAAGGACAGCTCAGGGACAGATGACAGGCCCCAGCTGTGCTACACTTGCTGGTGCACTGCATTTTCCCTGTATTCTGGTGGCATTGCCTCCATTTTAGGGACTCAGAGCCCAAGGACTGTGAAAGTTAACGTTTCCACAGGAAGAAACAGAGCCCAGGCTTGTCTGAATAGGCCATATGCCTTGGCCAACTGCAAGTAGTCACTGCCAAAAGGCCTGGGCCCTGGTGTGAGGCAGGACAGGCCTGCCTGGCTTCAGAGCCTCCTGAGCAAGTTACTGGGGAATAAGTTGGCCAAGAAGAGAGGTGTGGCCTGTCGGCCCACCCCCACCACTTCCCTGGAGCTGTTGGCACAGTGTGTGTCCCCTCCCCTCTCCGCAGATGAGGAAGTCCGAGACAGAGGTTGGGAGGGACTGGCAGCTGGCAGGAGTAGGATCCACCCAAAACCTCCTAAAATGGGCCTGTGTGTTCCATAACTAGGCCTTGTTGGGCTCTACTTTGTAACTGTGGACTTGAATTCATTCTCATCTATGAGATCTTTGAATTTTGTTTTGAGATTTCACAATTTTTATTTTTTGCAGTATTAGGAGGAGAAATCTAAGATCCCATGAGTTTTAAGCCAGAGCTATACCACTGAGGTACCCCCTAGTCCTCTGTCCAGGATTTTAGTTGAAAGAAAACTAACCCCATGAGTATGGCTCTAGAACACACGCCCGCAGCAAAATCTTAAAAATCTTTCTGCTCAGCAGCTCTTTGGGCAGGAAGGCTTCCTGGACCTGCTTTCTGGCCATTTCTCTGGGCCCCTGCCACCTGCCCCTCAGGGGACACCTCTCAAGGACTACCTATGGGCATCTGTCATGGGCCCACTGCACCCTTAGTTCTCAGTGTGGGGCACTGCAGAGAAGTGATACAGCAGAGAAGGACACCTCCCTGTTACCTCTGCCACTACAGAGCTCCTCATTGTACACAACTTTACTCCCCATTCACACACAGTTCATGTAACAAGTTGTTCAAGGAAAAGCAGGAATGGTAGCATATTTCTTACAGAAGAAATTAAGTTGGGTAGGGTGACTTTCACAGGGTCACTTGACTCTGAGCTCCTGAGGGTCTGGGCTGGGTCTCTTCAGGATTTCCAGAGCTCTGCAGGGAACAAGCCCTCTGCACATGTATGCCAAGTGCATGAATGGAATAGTTAGAAGTGACCAACCTGGTGCAAAGTCAAGTTTCCAATCCAACTTCATCTTAGATGCTTGTCACCTCTGTAGTTCGTCAAGCAGTGGATATCGCGCTCCTTCAACATCAGCTGGTGAAGTGATTGTGCAAAGGAGATGTGGGCAGTGAACACTATGGACAGAGAACTCAGGACACTGAGAGTGGAGGACACGACGGGGCAGAGGGTGGGAGGACACCCAGTGAGCCCTGAAGAAAAGGACAGCTTGATGACAGTGGTGAAGACCAAAGGATATTCTAGGCAAAGGAAGTGGCATCTATAAAATGCAGAGGGAAGGAAGGATCAGTCCAGCTTGGACACTGTTGGTACCTAGCAGAATCAAGTAGGAGAGTGGTAGAAGATGCTCTAATACTGTGTAAATCTGTTTTCTATTGCTAATAATGCAGCATCATAGACTGGGTATGTTAAAAAGAAAAGAGGTTCATTATGGCTCATGGTTCTGGCCCAAGATTAAGGAGCTACATGTGGTGATGACTTCTTGCTGACAGGGGCATCACATGGCAAGAGACAAGATTCATGTATGTGTCCTCCAGCCACCCTCTTGTTAAAAGGCCACCAGGGTTCAATCAGGGGCTCTACCCTGATGACTTTATCTAATCCTAACTACCCCTCAAAGGCTCCACCTGGAAACATCATAGACAGATCAAGTTTCCACCTCCTTAATACCTCACTGTGGGGCTACATTTCTACATGTGTTTTAAAGGGGACAAACCACATTCAAACTATACCAATGACTTTCCAAAACAGCAGTCACTAGCTACATATAGCTATTGAAGTGTGGCTAGTACAGTGGAGGTGCTGGATTTTAACCAAAACTAAGTTTAAATTGACACGCATAGCGAGTGGCTACCATCTCCCACAATGAAGCCCTATAGGGTCTTGTATGTCAGACTTTGGAGTGAGGTGAAGCAGAATAAGCAAGGGCTTTGGAAGTAATCGTGGATTCAGATCTTGACTCAGCTGCCTACTCAGTGTAGGATGTCAAGCCTCAAGTTCCTCATCTGTCAAATGGGACCCGATCACTTACTTTGCAGGTTGCTGTGCACTTAAAATTAATAAGCTACTATGGGGACATTTTTAACACAGTCCCTGTCTGAGCCTCTACTCTGTTTGGGGGCCTTGGAAAAGAGGTGGTGGTATGGAAAGGAGCCACAGTACAGGGAAAGAGTTTGGCATGCACAAGCGTATGTACCTATCCATTTCCCCTTCATTCAGAGAGCAAACAAGGCAGTGGAAGCTCATAGGTATACCTATAAAGCAACAATAAAAAAAAACATGAAAAACTGAGATGAAAGGAAAATTAAGGCAAGAAAATACAGTGCAGCTGGGGAAATGTCTGCAAACAAAATACACACCAGGAAATCCTGTACATTTTCTAGGCACAGACACTACATTTATTCTAAAGCACAGCAAAGTGGTGAAATCAATGGTGTTCTCAAGTTAGGAAGAGTTTCCGAGGCAGAGACCAGCTCTCCAATGAGACATCGGGAGGAGGATATCAGGGGAGGAAATGACACTCTCAGTAGCAGTGAATTCAGACTTCTCAAAGGGCTGTTTGTGGAAAATGGTACATAGTCCCTCAAGGGCTATCTCTGTGAATGGGACACACCATGAAAGAGGCTTTGATAAGGACCGTCTCTATGAAGGAGGGGAGCTTCTCTAAGAGTCTTTGTAAAAGGAAAGCAGTTTCTCATGGGCTATCTATAGAATGGGGGGGGTCTCTGTCTTGGTTACTTTTCTTTTGTTGAGACAAAATACCCAACACCCAAATTGAAGGAAGGAAAGGTTTATTTAGCTTACAGTTCATGGAGGTTTCAGTCCATACTTGGCGGGTTCTGAGGCAGAGGGGCACATGGCAGAGGGCAAACTGTTCCGGGCAGCAGAGCACAGCAAAATAAGCAGAGCAAAAAGGACAAATGGCTGCAAGCAGCCTCTTCTCTCCCCTTACATTGTCAACAGCCTACCCACCCAGGGGGCGTGTAGCTCTCACACAATCTCCACGCCTTCCTTTCCACAGGCTCAGGATGTATACAAAGTAAGCATTCTGGCTTCCTGCTGAATCACTCAGTTAAACCTCCAGATTCCCCAAGTTGACACAATGTATCAACCATAACAGTCTCAGATATCCTACAAACGAAGGAGGGTTTCTCAGCGTTGTCTCAGTAATGAAGGAGGGCTGCTGGAGGACTGTCTCTTCCAAGTTGTCTCCAGGGCAGTCTAACAACTTTTCAGCAAAGAAAGAAAAGAACAAACAGAAAGCTGTTTCCTGGAGAGGTCCAAGTGCCACATTTCAGCACAGGGTGGTGAACCTCAGGCCTGAGGGAGGGTCAAGCAGGGTCTGCTGGGTGAAGAGGACAGACTTTAGCTCTGCCTGGTGGAACTGGATCAGGGAGGTTGCAAGGGAACGGGTGACCAGATCAGAAAGAGTGGGCTGGAGATGAAGCTGAACAGGCCAGTGCTTTGCTCATACCCACAGGGAGCCATAACACACCTGCACCCACCTGTGAGCGTCAGGTATGTGTTTGCAGCAGGGCGGGACAAACCTGGCCAGATCTGCTCATCCTTGGGTGTTTCAGGGCACAAAGACAATTCTTGCAAAGTTCTCAGGCCCATATTCTCCCCCTGGAGGGGAACAGAGCTTGACCAAGGGAAGAGAGTGTCCCAGGAAGGTTCTTTCGCCATGTAGCTGATGTCCTCAGGAGAGCTGGGCCAAGATCTGAGGGGGCCAGGTCTCTCTATCTTCACTCTCCCCTGTTGTGGACTTTTTGGCAGCAGGTTAGCCAGGTCCCATGCCCATTATAGCAGGCAGAATGGAGATCTGTGATTTCACATTCTTATTCTGATCTTACCTGGAGAGAATAAAAAGCAGTTTTCAGGGTGACTTGGCTCAGTCTGCCGACCTCCTAGGCTGCTGCTCATCTGGTCTTCATGATTTTCCTCTCTCTGAAATTAAAATAACCATCCCAGTTTTTTATTAGTATGAGCATAATATATTTGAACCATCTTTATATTTAATCTAAGTGTTTTCATATTATGAATCTCAAACCAGACAAAATCTTCAGGTCCTACTGATCATTTGGAGATGATAAATAGGATGAGTGATGTGTTTTCTTCAGCAGTTGCTGTCATTTGTCCCTGAAGAATGCAAGGATGGAGCAGGTGTGGGGAGTGAGGAAAGAAAGGCCATGCCACTCTGGGTTTGACATCCCCGTAGCATATATGTGAGATGTCTGGAGAAATGGGGTCTTGCTAGGTCTGGAGTTGGGAAGGGAACGGGGGCTGGGATGTTCACTTGGGACTCAGCAGTACTAGGGTCCTGGAGTGGTCTGGGGAGGACCCAAGAGAGTGTGCCCGCTCAATGAGAACAGAGAGCCACCAGATCAGAGAGAATACTTTGGTGTCAGTGGTGGAATCCAAATGACTTAAACAATCAACTGACGAGGAACAGGGAAAGGATTTCTTTCGATTTTTGGTTTAGTAATTTTTAAATTAGTGCATATTAGTTGCACTGTCTAGAAGGTCTCACTTTGGTTATTCATCCATGCGTAGAACACGCTTTGCTCACCCCGCATCACCTTCTCTCTCTCTTCTCGCCCCACCCTTGTTCCTTGCCTCTTCTCTAATAGTCAGAGACAGGATTTCTGTCTTTTGACCCCTTCCTTCCCCACCTGCCAACTTTATTCTCTCAACCCAGCTGCTTTCAAGAAGCTTGAAGCATAATTTCTGACACTTTTGAAATCATATTCCCAAACTTTGAGACTAGAAAAGAAAACCAGTCCCCAGCTCCAACTTGGAACATCCCTGGGGCAGCCCTGACTGGCTGTGTGTGGGCTACAGGGCCACTCTGGTGCCATGATTCATGGTCCCCATGGGAAACACAGTGTGGGCCAGTGGAGGAGAAGAGCCCCAGAAGGACTCGGGAGGAAGCCACACCAGGAAGATGAAAGCCACCAGCATTTCCTTCACTCACCAAGAGATTAAAGCGATAAAGTGGCTCTGGAAGGAAAATCACTGCCAGAAGCAGAGGGAAAGCTGGAGAATTCTGGAGGACCAAGCCCGAGGACGGGACAGTGTGATAGGGTGGCTCCCCCCGGCTGCTTGGAGGTGGGGCAAATGCGAGGAGGAAAGTAGCTGCAGGGCTTCCTGAGGCCAAGAAAAGCCACTTTCTGTCAGATGAGGCCTGAACTTACCTCCACGCAGGCTGGAAAGGGCCAGCAGAGTGAGAGCGGGTGGAGATGGCAGAGGAAGGGCTTATTGTATTAGTCATTATTGCTGCGCAAGGACTGAGATAATCGATCTATACAGAGATTTATTCTGGAGCACAGTTGTGGAGGTTCCAGGCTCTGACTGGGTGCACTCAGTGCTCTGAGGCCTTTGGTTGAGGTGCCAGAGGGCAGTGCTGGGGGGCAGGTAGTGTAGCAAAACCTTTCACCTCATGGCCCCAGAGCAAGAGCAAAGGGAGAGGGGCTGGGACCCCACAGTCCTCTTTGAGGACACCTCCCACCCCATGACCCAAGGACCCTCTAGACCCCACCTCTTAGAGGTTCTACCATCTCCCAGTGGGCCCTCCATGGGGACCAAGACCCCACAGCTTGGGCCTTTGGGGGACATTTAGACCCAAACCAAAGCAGCAAGTATTTGTTCCCTCACCCAGTTTCTGAATGTCATAAAGCGGTGTAGCTGGGTGGCTTTGACCCAGAGGCCCTCATAAAGTTTGTGGTCGTGTTCTGGGGCTGCTGGAATAAGACCCCATAGATGGAGTGAGTTAAACAGCAGCACTGTGTTCTTACAGTTGTGGAATCTAGAAGTTGAAGATCAAGGCTCTGTATGGTGGGCCCTCCCAAGACTCCGTCCTTGGGGTGCTGATGCGGAGTGTGGCCCTTGTCCTCTTGCTGCCTCTCCACGTGAGCGTCCCTCTGTGTGTGTTGGTGTGTCTTTCCTGTTTCTATAAGCACACAAATGAGACCAGGCTAGGGCCCGTACTAATCACCTTATTTTCACTTAATCACCTCTTTAGAGACATTTTCTTCAAATATACCCCATTCTAAGGGTACTTGAGGTTAAAAGTTCAACATACAAATTTTGAGAGGGCATGATTTGACTTGTAATAAAGTTGTAGTCAAGATGTCAGTTGGAAACCCAGATTGCGGTTAGAGTGTCCCTTCCACAATCACATGGCTATGACCTCATTTCCTCCCTACTTAGAGCTGTTTGAGTGTCCTCACAGCATGGCGATCAGAGGGATCATAGACAACAAGGAGGAAGCACAAGGCAAGGTCTTTGTGAACATAAAGTGATAGAAGTGAATCACCAGGTCCACACTCACAGTGGAATTATTCTCCATCTTGTGAAAGGAGATGTGTGCACATTAGTGAGCTTTGCATCACTATAATGAAATATCTGACACAGGCTTACTCATGGAGTAAAGAGAAGTAACTTACTTTGGTTCATGGTTCTACCGGTTCAGTCCCAAGATTGGGTGACCTCATCAACCTGGGCCTCTGGTGAGGGCAGCGTATCATGGCAGGTCAGGAGCCAGAGAGGAAGAGAAGTCCCATGGTCCCATTCTAGGGTGTACCCCCAGTGACCTCAGGGCCTCCTGCTGGGCCCCACCTCTTACACAAAAGTTTCACTAGGTTCCATCACAAAAGTTTCTCTCAATTCTGCCACTGGAGAGCAATCCTTTTCATACAGACCTTTGAAGGACACTCAAATTATACCCAAACCACAGTAACTTGTCACAGAATTTGTGGGCATATTTTAATCTAGCATAGTAGTGCACAAAGCAAGGGAGGAAACAGAAAGGGCAAGTCTAGAAGGACTGGTGCGGGGCCCAGAAGGAAGGCAGTCACGTAAGTGGACAGGGGAAAGGACGGGGGATGAGGCTGAAAGTGGGGACAGAGCTCTTTTTCTGGTAAAATAGGACAAGGTGTTGTGTACAGTAGTTTGAAGGAGCTTCAAAATAGGTTTTTTTGCTGAATGGGCTGGTCAAGGCCCAGGCAATGACCCCGGGGTGTTCCTGAGGGCTGTGCAGAGGTCAGCCCAGGAGACTAGCCTGGCTCCTGCATGGAAGGGAGCAGGACTCAGCCCCGGCCATGCTCAGCTCCAGGGTTGGGACCTTGCAAGGTGAGAGGAAAGCCCATGAAAGGGAAGTAATGATGCTCCTGAGAGCAATGGGCAGGGATGGCGTCCACATCCTGTGTGTTCGTTGTGTTTTATTTTAAATTCCATTTATGAGTATTACACAGCCACTTTTCCCCAAAACAGATTCGACTCAATTGCCAGGTGAGCGAGGCACAGAAGTGAAGTGGGAGACAGGCTGACAGACTGGGGAAGGTGGAAGGGCTGAGGCCACATGAGTTGAGAGGGCGGATGCCCATGCAGGTGAGCTGTGCTGCAGGGTTCACAGAGCGGTGGGAAGATGGGGCTTCTGAAGCCCGACAGCTCTGGGGTGCAAGAAGACCAGGGCAAGCCATGGGGGAGAGGAAGGCACTGGAGTCTGTGCTCAGAGGGGTGGTCATGTAAGCAGTATGACAGCCCATGCTTGAGTCCAACAGGACCAACACTGGGCAACTGGAGGCGGATACCATGGTGGTGAGGAAGGCAGAAGGGGACAGTAACACCCTCTCAAGGGGCTTTGCACACCCTTTCAGTGGACAAATAATGGACCAAGTCCCTTCTGTGGTGAGCTGGTACTAGGTGAGGAAATAGGGTTACAAATATCATAGTCCCAAGACCTGTATATGGCTGCCAGTTTTCAAGTCTGGGTAACAGTAGGGGCTTCTTCCAGATGGAGCAGATCAGGGCCTCGCCCTCCTCCTCCAAACTGCTGGTCACATCTGCTTGCAGCCCCCACACCACCCAGGAGCTGCCAGGTGCCCGGGCAGGTTGAAAATAAAGAAGATCTGGAATGGGTAAGGGAGGAGAGGCAGGGTGCAGGCTCGGCATGTGATTAGAGAACAGCTGCACGGACTGAGCTGGCACTGGGAGGGCCATGGCCCGTGGGGCAGCCACCCTTCCTCTGTGGAACCTCGGGTATGAGGTGGGGCAGCACCCACGCTATGGAGTGTTATGAGGTTTAAAGTCTGTGACATGTGTGGCTCTAGAGGCTGTTTAGCTGAGGACTATCCAGGATGTATGCTGCTGACTGGTTCCCAGGGTGTCAGACTAGGTACTTTTGGGACTTCTGGAGTTCAAAAAAAATGAGACCAGACCAAGAAGCTGAGGGGCCGCTTCTTGTACTTAGCTGGGACTGCAACTTGGGCAGCCGCATGTTTGGAGCCAGGCACCCAAAAATGCACCCATGAGCATGCACAGCCCCTGGCCCACAAGGACTCCCCACCAGGGACCACACTGCACTGACATCCTGCTTTCTCTCTACTCACAGGTTGTGCAGAGCTGCTGACCAGGATGTTGGCCTTCAGGCTGGTAAGAATTGCGTGTGTGCATCTAAGAGTTATTTGCAGATGATACCCAAGGCTGTGAAGTTACTCAAGTTCTTCCAGGGAAAGAAGAAAGGCAAAGATCCTAGAAAGAAAATACTAGAGGCCAGGGGATTTGGGGAATAAGACAGACTGTGTCATCTAGAGAAACAAGGTAGCCTCTGGGCCTGGCAATCTCTCGCTCCTGGGCTTACGCAGGGCTCTCTCCTGATTGTCTCAGGTTATTTGCAGAGTCTGCTCAGGAAAAACAGGTGACTGGATGACTACAGGACAAGATGGGATTTGACACTTTGGGCTCTGCATCCTGTTCCCTTTGCTTGGCAAATGTCCCCATCCCAGTGGCAGAGAGGCAGCTTTGTGTACAGGAGTGGGGAGTTTTGCATTTACCATCGCGCTGGGGGCAGGACTTCAGACTGCCGATCTGTGGGTGCCTGGCAGGGAGAAGCTTGGAGGCTGGGGGAGACCTGAGAAGAGGCCCCTGTCAGCCTAGCCTTCCCTCCCTCTACTCCAGATTTTCACCCCTGCTCCCCGATCCCAGGGCAGTGTTGCCATGTCCTCTCTGATAGAAAGCGTCCACACTACTCTCCTCCTGAGCACAAAGCCGTATGATAGCTTTTGCCCCTGCTGCTGGATCCACACTGCTGGGACGGGATCCCATGACCAAGCAGGAGCCTGGGGGCTCCCGGAACTGACCCCTGGCACCTTCTGACCAACAGAACTGGCAGTGAGCCTTTGTTGTTATCACTGGTTTTCCCCCGGGGGATAGAAATGAAGCTGCCTTAGGCTACAGAAAGGCTCACTGTGATCTGAAAATTCAAATTGTCAGGGCTTTGGGCAACATTACCTCACACATGTAAGAACTTGGCACCACTTTGGAACACAACTTGGTTTTTTAAAAAAGTTTTTAAACTGGGCATGGTGGTGTACACCTGTAAATCCCAGCACTTGGGAGGCTGAAGCAGGAGGACTGCCATGAGTTTGAGGAGAGCCCAGGCTACATAGTGAGTTCAGGGCCAGCCTGGACTACACAGTGAGACCCTGGCTCAACAACAAAAAGAAAGTTTTTAAAATGGCATAAAACAAAAACTATGTATTTATAAGGTACCATGTGATGTTTGGATACATATAAACATTGTATAATGTTCAAATCCGGGTAAATATTATCCATCTCCTCAAACACATGATACAGCTTTAAGGCAAAACCAGATTCATCCTACAAAAGAATCTGTCCATGGTCATCATTAGCTCAAATGTCCCCCTGGGAACATGACTAACTTCATGTTCCCAGAGTTTAGAAAAACACCAGGCGTTTTACTTATAAGTGTAGTCTTACTTACTTTTCTCCTTACCTGGACGGAATACCCATAATCCAAAGTTAAAGGAGGATAGGCTTGTCTAACTACAGTGTGTAGAGGTTTCAGTCCCTAGTCAGCTGGCTCCAAGGCAGGATGGCATAGCAGAGGGGCATCGCAGAGGAGAAACAGTCTGTGGCAGGGCAGGCAGGAGAAGGCAAGCAGCGAAGGATCAAGCCTATCTTGTTCATCCTCCTTTCTATTCCATCCCGGTTACAAGCCTATTGACTGCTGCCACCCGCACCCAGAGGGGGACTTTCACTATTCACACCCAGAACTGCACTAAACTAATTTAGTCACACGTCCTTAATCCATAGTCATACACTCCAGATCCAGCCACCTCAAAAAAGCCCCACCTATGAGCACGTGAGGCTTTTGGGGGACATCTAGATACAACTGGTCATCTTATTCACCAAAGAACCCTACAAAGGACCCAAGCAGTATTTGAATAAAGGGAAGAACTTCAATGCACTTACTACTGATAAATCATCTACCCACATCTGCACTCTCCTGGACACTGCTGCACCCTTTCGCAGCAGCCAAGAGGGAGGAATGAGTGGACTGGGCCCAGGCTGGGGAGCTGCTTCCTGAGAAACGTGAGCCATGAACAGGGGTGGAGTAAGTCATCAAAAAGACTTTTGGTGAGTCACAGGGAAGGTGAATGTATCCTGCTTGCCTATGTGTGCCATCAGCCATTTGGGCTGATTTTGGTTCTGGTGAGTTCCATTAGATATGTACACACACACACACACACACACACACACACACACACACACACACACCCCAACACACACACACACACACACACACACACACACACCAATTTAAAGATGAACATGCAGGTAGACCTTTGTCTCCCCATGGCTGTAGCTTTTGTCTCCCACTTCACATTTTGTGAAAGAGCTGAGCCCGGTGCCATGCCAGGCCAAGTTTCTGGGTAGCATCTGGTTTATAACCACTTTAATGACACCAACCTTCCTTGCAAATGAGCACTGATTTCCAACCTGCATCTATGTAGAGGGCCTGGGCACCCTTCCTGAGTGAGACTGGGTGGAGTTATTTTGATTTTCAGAGTGTCTCTTCCTTAGGTCGGTGTGGCCCCTAATGAATTAGGCCACAAAATTTCATTCGTGGAATTTAATGAATCATTCCTTTACCCTTCAGGCAATCCATTCTTTATCAGATGGAAAAATGATCTCATTTCTGAATATGGGGGCTGTGGGACCAGCCATCTGTCCTTGTGCAGAGGGAGGGCCCCTGCTCCAATCACTTGACCTGAGTTGGGGTACTGCTGCTGGAGAGTGCTTGAGTCCTGCTGGCACTTCCAGCCCATCTCTCCTACTAGGGGAGGAGAGGAAGAGGGCAAGTGGGCACACGGAGAAGCGGGCACAGTGCATGCTCCGTGTTAGCGTGTGGACCAAAGAGCCATTCATCTTGGGAGACATAATGTGGCAGCATCTGAGGACCAGATCTCCTTGGAGTGGGCAGCTCACAGCTTTGCAATAATTTGTCTTGGGCTGGCGCTGTCCCCTTCTCTGCAGGCGGAGCTCTGCTGCCACAGGAGGAGCAGTGGTGGCCTGCTGGTTCTTCACTAAGCGCAGTGCAGGGTTTGGAGGTCTCCCCGTTCTGTAGCTCATTTTCTCTCTCTCAAATCTTAACCTACACTTTTACTTTCTTCGCAGCTGGCCTCTTCTTTGTCTCTTCTCACCCATTCTTATCATGACTCAGCTGTTTCTGCACGATTCTCTTTGTCGACCAAGAGTTCATGAAGAATCTATTTTCTGCCACTTGGTTTCTCAATTATTTCTTGGTAGCACTTTTGGAAGGCAGGTATGCTCACCACTATACCACCAACCCTTGGTAGCACTTTTGACAATGTAGGGTTTTTCTGTTTTTGTTTTTCTGGTACCAGGAGTCGAACTCAGGACCTTGAGCTTGCCAGGCAGGTGCTGTGCTGCTGAGCTATCTCTCCAGCTCTTGGTAGTACTTTGCTCACACTCTGGTTTTGGTTCTTCCAGCTCCCTTGGGGCTGACATCTCCTTGCTGTCTGAATTGGAAATGGTCCCTTTTTCATCTCTGGCTTTGGTCAATTTTGCTGTGAGATGCATATCATCTGTCTTCAGCTTTTAATTTTCCTGCTTTGATGCATGGCCACCTGTTCCCACTGTCCAGGGCAATCATTCACTGAAAGTTCAGCCTTGAGTGTCTGATGAGATTTATTAATTCATTCATATACTGTGTGATTCATGCTGTCTACTGTTCCTTTTAATTTAGCTTTTGTTTCTTCCAGCGTTGTGGATAGATCCCCAAGCTTTACTCATGTTCCATGGCTGAGATACATCCTCACCCCTTAATTTATTTTTTATAAAGTTATGTAAACACACAATTTAATGAGTCAGTTCCTTCTTTCTCCTCCCTAGGAGTGACCACTGTCAACGCTTTCAGCTGACCTCTTTGATTTTCCCCTTTACGTCTTGCAGGAGCTTACAGTGCTACTTGATATTTTGGTTTCAGGCATTATTGGTTACTGATTCCCTCTCTTTTTAAATTTTTTTTTTTTTTTTGCGGTACTGGGGATCGAACTCAGGACCCTGCGCTTGCTAGGCAAGTGCTTATTCCACTGAGCTATATCCCCAGCCCTGATTCCCTCTCTATCTGAGAGGACTTAGCTCCCCAGGTGGAATCTCCAGCCAGGGCATTCATATGATTACTATCTGTCTCTCCTCCCCCAAGTGCGAAGTCTTAGTTTTAATCAGATCCACATGCAGAGTTCAACCATCTTATCAAGATGAATGCTGTACTCCATACTTAAGCATCAAAAAAAAAAAACCTGGAAAATTATTTAAAATAAACAATCACATACTTAAGCATTAAAAAAAAAATGAATGCTATACTCAACTAAACCAGGCAGGGTACAGTAAGCACAGTGTGTGTCACTTAATGAGTGGATAACTTCAGAGAAATAGGTTGCTAGGCAATTTTGTTGTGCACACATCATAGAGTGTACTTCTATAAACCAAGACAGCTACAATGTCACTAGGTTGTATAATCTTATGTGCCTACCATTGTATACCTGGCTATCACTGACTGATGTGCCCCACCCCGGGGAAACAAACTTCATGGGCTTTTTCTGGAATCTGCAGTCAAGGTGATATTTTCAGCTTCCTCCTGCATCTTCCAGCAATCTTCCTGCTCGCTCTACGGTTTTACCCTCTCCTGGCTTTTTGGAAGACAGGGTTTTGGTTTTACTTCTCTCTGCTTGCAGGCAACCTCAAGAGGATGCAAGAGAAAAGTCTGGCTCTTACTTCCATGTTCAACTCTGACAAGCACTCTGCTCTAAACCACTCTGTTCCACTGCCTTTGTGAATAGTGGCTGAGTTTGAGGTGCTGTGGAGTGGGTAGGGATTTTTCTTTGTGAAAAGGGTGATGGGAAAGCCTGCCTTTCTGTCTTGCAGAGCTTATTGTCCCGGACAGGACAGAGACATGGCAATGGGTTCCACGGGCAGTGTTTGGTACCTGCCAGTGAACAGCACCTGCCAGTGAGCAGTGACACACACAGTCAGGGGAGAGGGAGAGGCAGAGGGCCGCCCTGGAGCTCTGAGTTGAAGGCAGCAGAAAGTTTCAGGACAGGTAAGTCTTCAGCAGGAATCAGACCACTGTCTCCCCTCTGCCCTCCAGGGTGACCATGTGTGGCTGGATCTTCCCTCCACCAGTAAGACCAGCGTGGCCATTGGAGGCATCATCAAAGAAACAAAGCCAGGCAAGGTCTTGGTTGAGGATGATGAGGGCAAGGTCAGTGTTGCAGGACTCTCCTCTTGGCCCCTTCTGCTGCGCCCCAACCCCAGGGCTTGCCAAGCCTGAGGGCAGAGGCATCTGTGAGGTGGGGTCCAGCCCTGGTGCATGTTGTGTGTTTGTCTTGGGGATGTTTCCAGATTGCATTTCAGGGAGGTTAGGAGACCAAGGAGAGAGGGAGGGAAGGAGGTGGGGAAGGCTGTGGAGGGGAAGGCAAGAGCAGATGTCAGAGGGAAGGGGATTGGAGGAAGAGCCTGTTAGAATGCGTGGGAAGGGGAGGGGCAAAACACAGAAGGAGAAGTGGGCTGCTTACCCTCCCAGGGAGAACAGACAGCCCCACGGAGGGGGAGGCAAGGGCTACAGGAGAGCGTCTACGTCTACGTCTCCTCTCTGCACAGCCCAGGGCTTCACACTTGCAGATGTGACCTTCAGAGAAAAGGCTCTAGACTGTGGCTAGAAGTGCCAGATTATACAAGCCAGAAAAATAGTAATATTTTCTATTTACATAATGCTGTACAGTTTTTCAAAAACCAGTTTTACTTCCATTTATTCTAACAAGTGGTGAGGCCCCCTTCCAAAACCTGACCACTAAAAACTGTAACAACAACAACAACAACAAAAACTGACCATTAAATCTAACTTCCAGCTACTATGTAACTCTCTTGCTCAGTCTTGGCCACAACTGCACATGGACCCCAGGCCCTAGGCAAATGCTGACAAAGCCAGAGATGGACCTGATTTTGCCACAGGTGCCCCTGGATCTAAGCCACAAACTGACTCTGACGAGAGACTGCCACCAGGCCCAGATCAGCCGATCTGTACACTGCAAAGGACCTGGAGGACATAGGTGCAGAGAGTCCATAGCATGGCTACCCCTGAGGGGAGTTTATGCCTGTCATTCCAGGAGCACTGGATCCAAGCAGAGGACCTCAATACCCTCAGTCCCATGCATCCCAACTCAGCTCAGGGTGTGGATGACATGATCCGCTTGGGAGACTTGCATGAGGCGGGTATTGTGCACAACCTCCTGATCCGCTACCAGCAGCATAAGATATATGTGAGTCCCCCTACCCTGTGTCCACAGAGAGCCCCCACAGGCAGATGTGCCAGACGGTCTGGAGCCAGGCACTGCTCCATGGTCCTCACTGTGTGAGGGAAGCCCAACCCCAACCCTTCTCAACCTCTTGTCCCAATCCAAAAGGAGTAGGGGAAGTCACACTCTTGAGGGTGGGAAGGTGAAGCCTGGTGAAGCATGCTGCCTGGCACACAGTAGGTGCTCAATGGCATTTAGTAGGTGTTGCCCCCTTTGCTCAGTCTGTGGTTGAGCCAAAGGCTTGCCTAGGCCACTCTGAAGAGCAACCCTGCCCACCTGAGATGACACCTGTGACAGGTGGAATTCCAGTACCCCACCCACCACTTGTAGAGGACCGTGTGGGTAGATGGGGACACGTCTCCCAAGCCTGGCAGTAGATACATGTCCACTCCACCCCAAGGCACTCAAACCAGAATCTCAGGCGAGATGGTGTTCCAGAACTGACCCCAGCCCCCAGGGCACCTGGGATTCTGCGCAAGTGAATGTGCCCAGGGGAGGTGGCTGCCTGCCTGGGCTTCCTATACATCTCGAGGGGTGGCTAGTGAGGTTCTGACCAGCCCTTCTGGACTGCGCAGACCAGCCTTCAGGGAGGCTCTTGTTCAAGGCCAGTAAAACTACTTCCTGCATCACCAAGCCCCTTGTAATTACCAGGCAGAGTGCTAAGCATTTAGTCTTATTGGGAACACACCCCCAGAAGCTCACATTCCTGGCGAGCATTCCATCTTCCCTGAGGAGGGCTCTGAGAGTTGAGGGTCTTATTGCCACCTCCCAACATAGAGTCAGATCCCACTCTGTCACCAGAGTTGTGGGTCCTGGGAGCCCTCAAGGGGTTGCCCCCATGGCTTGGCTAGGGTCCCCATTCTTTCCTAGGAGGGGCCACTAACCACCTCCTCTTTCCCCAGACATACACAGGATCCATCCTGGTGGCAGTGAACCCTTTCCAGCTGCTACCACTGTACACCCTGGAACAGGTGCAGCTCTACTATGGCCGCCACATGGGTGAGCTGTCCCCACACGTCTTCGCCGTTGCCAATAGCTGCTACTTCAATCTGAGGAAGAACAAGAGGGACCAGTGCTGTGTCATCAGGTGGGGCTCAAATCCCCTTGTTCCTGGAGGCAGGCGTTGCTTCCAGGCACCCTGTAAAGGAGCAAGTGTCCCCTCTCCCCAAACTTCTCATGGCCAACAGTGACTGTAAGGCTGGTGGGTTTAGGGGCTCATTGGATTCAGCGACCAACACCCTTCTCAAAGGCACCCAGCCCACCTGCAGCTTCCCCTTTCCCCTGCCCTCCCGAGGGTCTGTCCTTCTATCGTTCCCAAGCCTCCTTCCTGCAGAGCCCAGCCATTCATAGCCTCACTGAGGCCTGGATTGCCCCAGCTGTTGGGGAAGGAGAGCAGGATGGCTCTTTGAGAGATGGGCCCTCCATGGGTACTTGAGGACGCAGGGGTCAAATAAGTAGGCAAGGCTCCCCTGCCTAACCTCAGGGCAGGTGAGGACAGATGGCAGCAGCTCCAGGGACAACTGTCAGGCACTAGAGCCCAGGAAGGGCCTGTTGGCCTGACCTGACTTGGGACCACAGCCCCTCTCGCTGCCAAGGGAAGGGAGTTCCAGAAGGTAGGGGAGATGCAGTGGGAAACTGGCTCCAGAGCACCTGCCTTGGTGCTGAGTAGTCAGTTAGTCATGGGTTCATTTTTCTTCACTCATCCATCCAAGATGCAATGGAGCCCCTGTGGTCCCCTCACCATCCTAACAAGGGTAACAGCAGCAAACAAAAGGAACTAAAAGCTCTGTCTCATGGTGCTCCCATTCTGGAAGGAGGAACAGGCTGGCAATAAATAAATATATTTTCACGCAGAAACTAAGAGCTTTGGAAAAACATGGCTGGAGGAGAGGAAACAGAGTAGCTGCTTTGAGTGGAGAGCAGACCAGGCACAGCCTCCCTGAGGAAAGTCATTGTTTCGAACAGCAACCAGAACGCTGTGCTCTAGCACAGGTGACCATCTAATGTCCTCCACCCAGTGAAGCAGATATTCTTATTCCCAAGTTACAGTGAGGAATCCTACAACAAGAGTGGTAGGGATGCTCTCCTAGGGGCACACAGCACTGAAGCGGGGGATTCAAACTCGGGGCTCTGGAGACGAAGACAGAAAGATGCCCTTGAACAGAGCTGCCCCAGTTTGTCCCCCAAGACAGGGATAGCTGCCTTGGCCTAAGAGGCCGCCTAAACCAAGCTGGGGCACAGGCTGGCCAGCCGGGAAGCTCCCAGGGCCAGCTCGCACCAAAGGGCAGCAGTGCTGAAGGAGACCGTCCTGAGGGAGAGTTGCAGTGCATGGTGCACCGCAGGGAGCAGGTCATTGATTGAGTCACACTGGGCTCAAAGGACTAATTGAGCTAAGGGTTTGAGACTAGCCCAGACAACACAGCCAGAGTCTACCTCAAAACCAAAAGAAAAATATTTTTAAACATGAGTTTTGGTGGGAATTTTCGAACAATAGTACTGAAACCACACTAGGGGGTCCTTTGATCTGGTCACAATAGAAATCAGAAGCAAGCCAAAAAGGGTGAGAACACAGGTAAAGGTATAATTGAAAAAGAAGAGAAAATGGGGCTTCTATGTAAAGTATTTTGGTGTCCTCAAATAATAATTTAACTTCTTCCTTTCTTACCCATATTTCTTTTATTTCTGCTCTTGTCCAATTGTTCTGGTTAATGTTTTCAGAACTATATTGAATAAGAGTAGTAATAGTAGGCACCCTTGTCTTGTTCCTGATTTTAGAGTGAAAACTTTCAGTTTTTGACCATTAGTATGATGTTAGCTGTTGGTTTGTTATAGCTGGCTTTTATCAGATTGAAATAAAGACCATCTATTCCAATTTTCTATAGGGTTCTTTTCATGACTGAGTGTTGGATTTTGTCAAATTTTTTTTTGTATCTGTTGAGATGATCATGTAATTTTTGTCCTTTGCTCTGTTGATATGGTTTATTACACTTATTGCTTTGTACATGTTGAACCATCCCTGCATCCCTGGGATGAATTCCACTTGGTTGTGGTGTGTAATCTTCTTGATATTTTGCTGCATTCTATTTACTGGTATCTTATTGAGGATTTTTGTATCTATATTCGTTAAGGAGATTGGCCTGTAGTTCTCTTTTCTAGTTAGATCCATCTCTGGTTCTGGTATCAGGGTAATGCTTGCTTCCAGGAATAAGTTTGGAAGTATTGCTTCATTTTCAATTTCATTACAGAGTGTTAGGAGTACTGGTATTAGACCTTCTTTAAACTTTTTGTATAATTCAGCAGTGAATCCATCAGGGCCTGGGCTTTTCTTCATTGGTAGTTTTTAAATTACATCTTCAATTTCAGTGAGTGATATTGGGTTATTTATCATTTCTATATCTTCTTTTTTTTTTTTTCAGTACTGGGGATCGAACTCAGGACCCTGCGCTTGCTAGGCAAGCGCTTATTCCACTGAGCTATATCCCCAGCCCTCTATATCTTCTTGATACAGTAATTCACATGCACCTAGGAATCTGTCCACTTCCTCTCAGTTTTCTATCTTATTAGAGTATAGATTCTCAAAGTAGATATTAATAATCTGGATTTCTTCAGGATCTGTTGTGATTTCACCCTTTTCATTACTAATTGCATGGATTTGGGTCTTTTCTTTCCTTCTTTTTTCTTCTTTCCTTCTTTTGATGAGGTTGACTGATGTATATTTTATTTATTCACTGATGCTTTGCATTATTTTCTTAGTTTTGATTACATTAATTTTTACTCTGATCTTTATAATTTCCTCATACAAGTTTTGGGTTTAGCTTGCTCTTCTTTTTCTAGATCCTTGAGGTTCAACATTATATTATTTATTTGAGCTGTTTTTCTGATGTGTGAATTCACTCCTATAAGTTTCCCTCATAGGACTGCTTTTATTGTGTCCCATAATTTCTGGTATGTTGTATTGGTCTGTTTAATTGTAGAAACTGTCTAATTTCTTCTTTAATTTTATTTGTGATCCATTGGTTGTTCAGGAAGGTATTACTTAATTTCCACATGTTTATATAGTTTTTGTGCTTTCTTTTACCATTTATTTCTAAATTCACTGCACTATGGTCTGATAATATGCAAGGGATAATTTTAATTCCTTTGCATTTACTTAAGCATATTCTGTGTGTTAGTTTATGATCTATTTTGAGGA
The DNA here is from genome assembly GCA_004027595.1 of Dinomys branickii. Lineage (NCBI taxonomy): Eukaryota > Metazoa > Chordata > Mammalia > Rodentia > Dinomyidae > Dinomys > Dinomys branickii. The sequence goes on from PVLD010019677.1 coordinate 33,541, forward strand.
AAGTCCCATGTGCTGCTGAAAAGAATGTGTATTTTGTCATTTGGTAGCACACTCTGGATATCTACTAAGTCCATTTGTTCAAAGGTTTGGTTCAGTTCTGGTATTTCTTTGTTAATTTTTTGTCTAGTTGATCTGTCTATTTGTGACAGTAGAGTATCAAGGTCCCCCATTACAGTTGTATTAGTGCTTATCTGATTTTTCATATCCATTAATGTTTGTTTATATAGTTGTGTGTACTGGTATTTGGTGCATATATATTTCTGGTTATTTTCTCTTCCTCCTGGATTGTTCCCTTAACAAGTATGTGGTGACCTTCTTTGTCTCTTCAGAGCAGACTTGGCTTGAAATCTACTTTGTCTAGAAATGGAGTAGCTACCCATGCTTTTCTCTGGGTTCCTGTTGCATGAACTATTGCTTTCCATGATTTGACTTTCAGTCTGAGTTTCTTTTTGAGTTAATGTGTTTCTGTATGTAGCATACTGTTGGGTCTTGCTTTTTGATACATTCTGCCAATGTTTCTTTTGACTGGTGAATTGAAACCATTCACATTGATGGTTATAACTGATAGATATTGACTTGCCTTTGTCAAAATGTTATTTTCCTGTGCTTAATTCCGTATCTTTCCCTTCTACTTAATTGTTTGCCTTACCTGGTGGATTCATCCTATTGGGATTCTTGGAATTGTCTTTTTTTAGATATCCTTCAGAACTTTTTAGAGTGTGGTTATGTGGTCATCAGTTTCTTCAGGTTTTCTTATCATGGAAGTATCCAGTTTTCCATCCATTTTGAAAGATAGTTTTGTGTGGTACATCAATATGGGTTAGAGGTTGTTTTCCTTTAGGGCTTGAAATACTTCACTCCAAGTTCTCTTTGACTTGAGGGTTTGTGTTGAGAAGTCTGCTGTGATTCTGATGGGTTTTCCTTTACTGGTGATTTCTTTCTTTTGTCTAAAAACTTGCTCTTTTTTATCTGTATCTAGTCTAGATTTACTAACCATATCCTTCATTATAATCATCAACTCTTTTCTTATCTATATAATTATTTCTGGTTTTTTTCCTGGAGATTCAGTCACCTGTTCTATTATTTCCACTGCTACCATTTCAGAGAGTTCCTCTGGGTGGGTCTTGATTTCTTCCACCTCAGTGCCACTTGAATTTCTGGGATCTTGACAATTATATGTCTTGGTGTAATTTTTAAAATCATGGCTAATTAGAGTTCTATATCTATTATATATATGTGTATCAAATTCCTTTTCCATGTTTGGGAAGTTTTTGCTATTACTTCTGTGAAAAGGTTTTTTATGTCCTTTGTGCTATCTTCTGATTTTTTTCACTGATTTCAATTAATCTTGTGTTATTCTTCTTTGCATCATCTAGCACCTGGTGGGTTGATTTTTTATGGTCCCTTGCCATTTTTAATAAGTCTTTCATTTGATGATCACCAACTCCAACCATGTCTTCTAGAACTGATATTCTATCTTCTCAATGGTTGATTTTGCTGTGTATCCTTTCAATGGAATTTTTAATCTGATGGCTTCCTGTCTGAATCTGTTTTATAGAATTCACTTCTTTCTTTTGTTGGGGGTTCAGGTTTTTATCACTTTCCTAAGTTGCTCTTTTTTATCTGTATCTAGTCTAGATTTACTAACCATATCCTTCATTATAATCATCAACTCTTTTTTATCTGTATAATTATTTGGTTTTTTTTTTCCTAGAGATTCATTCACCTGTTCTGTTACTTCCACTGCTACCATTTCGGAGAGTTCCTCTGGGTGGGTCTTGATTTCTTCCACCTCAATGTCACTTAGATTTGCCTTGAGTGAGCTGAAGGTCTGGGGGTGGGTCTTGCTTCCAGGTTTTCTCATTTTCTTTTTTCTTTTTAAAATTTGTTTTCTGCACTGATGCTTGTAATTTGCTTATGGTAGCTACCTTTATGATTAGTATCAAAACCTCTTTAGGAAGTATTACTTTTCAGAGATATCCTTTAGGCATTGCTGGCTCTTGGCCTTTGTGTCTATCCCTGAATCCTGCTTCTTCTATTTATTAGGGATTGTGAGGGTGCAGATGCCCGCCGTGTGTAGGAAGACACCAACAGACACTCACTCATGCAATTCGCAAGGGGTCTTTATTATCCAGGCATGCGTGGGGCTCACTGAACACACAGGAACAGAGAGCCCCGAGTTGGGCCCGAGCAGGGCTTATATGCTTTAGAACAAAGGGAGGAGGGGTTTTTGCAAGCGCGGTTACAGAAGCAG
>PVLD010019678.1:0-35785 GCA_004027595.1 Dinomys branickii
TATCACTTAATGCTAAGCAATAATCGATGACAGGATATTAGATTAATAGTGTATATCTGTATGTGTTAGCCTGAACACACACTTCGAAGATATCAATATGTAAAGCAGCAACAAGCGGTGTTTTTTTCTGTTGTTTTTGTTGTTGATGTTGTTGCTGTTGTTGATGTATGCCTGTTTTCTTTCTTGTCTTTGGATTTTTGGTTTTTGTGGTTTTTTTTTTTTCTGTTGTTGAGAGGATTAACTGTCTGACTAAATTTGCATGTCTGTATATGGGTCCATACATCTACAATTCGAAGATATCAATGGATAAAGCAACAACTACTGTTGAGACCAGATCACCTTGTCTATAGATTAGTTGTGATTGTACTATTTTCTATGATAATGGGTGTCTGTTTGTCAATATGTTTTTGTACTTTTATGTTTCTAAAATAAAAAAAAATAAAAAAATAGAATAAAATAGGATGTAGAGCCTTATATAATATAAAAGAGTTTATGCTTCAGCATAATAAAAGAGACAAAATGTTTACATATTGTGCTTTTAAATTGCATCATTTTTGAGTTCTATTTTTGCTGTATTACCTTATGGTTTTGGATTGTATATGTATGGAGAATGTGGAAATACATTTGGGTTCTTCCTCTACACACAGGAATAGCTTGGCAAGAGAGATTATTTATAGGTAGACTTCACCTTGTTCTTCTCATGGGGTAAGTGGGGCAAATGGAAGATAGAGAAGAGCCGTAATGAATTACTGCATGACCAGTTCCCATTCACTAAATTATTACAACTTGGGAGGTGTATAGTGGTGTAGTTACTTGGCAGCTCTCAGGAGCAGACATTTTATTTTTATTAGACTAGTACTAACATTGTATTAATGACTATCATTTACATGTACCTAGAAGATATAGCTTGAAAAGTTGGGTTGTAGAAATATAGGATATATTCATTTAAAAAAGTATCTCTTCTATAGGCCTTTCTGTCCTGATTATGGTAAAGCAAGTGATTTTATTGTAAGGAAAGCTCAGTACTTCAGACTCTTCTCATCTCATTTCTAAAGTCAGTTTAGTCACATCACCACTAAATATGAGTTTTGTGAGCCCAAAAGTCCAGGGCCTTATAAACACTAAGTCTCAGTACTAGATCATCTTTAATAGCTGTGGTAGCTTTCATGACCCAATCCCACTTTTATAAATTTAAGTGGCTCTTTTATCTTTATTAAATATTTTCCTGAAGCCTGGATCCCCATCATTATTAACACATGCTTTTTTCAAGATGCCAAGGTATGCTCAGTATTAGGTAAGAAGGATGCATATATAATTGTAGTCAAGCGTATGTAAAGTCTTCCAATATTAGAACAGTGTTATGAAGTTGCTAATCAAACTCTTTACTGTTTGTACATGGGCCTGGCATTCTGTTGATGATGAACATTTTGCGTTGTCAGTCAACAGTCTGCTCCTAGATGGGTTGGACAAAAGATGTATCTGAGAGAAGAGTCTTGACTGGCAGAAAAGAAATTGCCCAGAACCAAGACAGAAACCCCACTGTTAGTTGAAACTTAACTGCCAGAAACTGATTTGGTTGTCACTGGTATTTCCCCTCAGGAGCAAAGCTTCAAAACTAAATTTATATTTTAAAAGGCCAATATTAGAAAGCCAGGAAACACTGACTTTAGTCTCTTAATTATATCTTAATGCTAGTAAAGCTATGTAAGGCTAAGGGTAAGACTATCAATTTTACTCTAGAAAAATAGGTAAAATAGTAGCTAGAAAAAGCAGTTAAAGCCCAAATATCAAAGTAGGGGATCTATTTTTAAATGTGTAAATGATAGCTAATAGTAAAGGGATTTTTTATATTGGCCAAATATATCATATATTGAAATTCTTAGGCCCCAGTGATTCATATAAAGAAACTTTTACAACTTGCACCTCTGCGAGTGAAAAAACCCCATGTTATTAACATAAAGTTTCTGAAAGACAGACAACTCATCATGAAGCTGAACTAAATCAAGCAAGATATTAGCAGTCAAATTTTAAGTGGGAATTGTTGACTCCATCTGAACAGATTGAAAAGCAAAATAAGACGAGATTCCTTTCCGCTGCTTTGACAAGCATCTCTCTGGGTATATTAACTTAACATTCTTTCCTTGCCTCCGTGAGCCTTCACAGCCACACGCAGGGGTCCATATTTAAGGCAGGGGGTAGAAACAGTCACAGTAGGTTGGAAAAGCTCATGATCCATTTCCTCAGCTTAGCCTGAGGTAAAGCATAGCTAACCTTTGAGATACCACAGAGGAAATTTAGAAGCGGAATGATTTTCTTCAGAAAGCAGAAAATGGTAGAATGTTTCCCACCCTGTTTTTAGGCCATTCCTTGAGAATGTGTTTATTGAACGCTGTGAAGAACATGCATGAACAATTTGTGAAATAAGGAAAGAAGTAGAACAATAGCTCTCTGGAACAACTGCCTGGGTAATTTTCATAACACTAGGACATAAAATACAAATACTAATGGCATAGATTATAGATTTCAATTTACACCAATAGCCTATTTTCATCACAGCTATTTTCCAATAGGAGCTGTAAGTATGACCTACCTTTGCCCACGACATCATGCTTTTCCATTGTTGCTGCTGCTCCCAACTTAGTTTCTCACCTGGATATCACCTACTTCAGACAAGTACAAAATTTCTGGAAATTCACTTGATTCTGTGAGGGTGAAAACTAAATGCTGCAGAGAAAAATTCTGTCTCTGCAAGGTTCCTATAACAAAGAGAAAAAAATCTGAGTTTGAAAAACAGATAGATTCAATGTTTCAAGTTCGTAGAGAATTTGAGGGGCCCTTGCTGAGCGCGCCCACCCGCCAGGAGCCCCGAGTATGCACCCATTTCTTTCTGCTCGCTGTGCCAGATCGCAAGCCTTATGCTGTTCACACAGACAGTTGAACAGGTCAAAGGACTCCCAGCGTGACTACCAGGTAAAGGAATCCCTGAGCCAAGGAAACTGCTTGCTGCCTGCCCCTGCACTACCAGGGCCTTCACCCTGAGCGTCTCTTTGTCATCCTTAGTCCTTTCTGTTATCCTGTGCAAACGCAGTTGAGGAAACTGGCCCGATGTGCTGCTCCTCTGGAAATTCCCTGTATGTGAGTAACATGGCTTTTCTCTGATTCAGGAGGCCTGTGTCCTCTGCCAGCATTCCTCTTAACCCATTTTCTGCTGCTAAAGCAGAGAACTAGAGACTAGGGTATTTAAAAAGGAAAGAACTATATTTCTTATGACTTTGGAGGGTGGAAGATCCAACATTAAAGAACCAAACTATGCTAAATACTTTTTTGCTCTGCTGTAGCATGGACAAAAGAAAAGGAGCACAGGTGAAAGAGAGAGACAGAGAGACAGAGAGACAGAGAGACAGAGAGACAGAGAGAGGGGGAGAGAGAGAACAGAAACTGCACATATGACAGTTGGGAGTAAGAGAACACATCCTGGAGAGAGCTCAGTTTTATGCCACATTCACTCCTGAGTTAAGAAGGTAGAACCTCAAGATCTAATAACCTCCTAGAGGTTCCATCTCCTAATACTGCCACAGTGGCAATTAAATGTTCTTACCCATATTGGAGTGGACTTGCAAACCACAGCAATAGCTCTGAAACTGAGGAAAGCTGTTAACTTCCAAGAAGAGTAAAATCCAGAAAATTTTCCCCACCTAGTGAAACATTGACTATTAAACGTGAAAATAGAAAATTTATTAGGAGAGGAAGTCTGCTTTAGATATATACTTTTTAAATTATATAGAGGTAAGACTTGAAGTTGTAGGGGTAATGTGATTAGCTAAGGAGGAAGTAGAGCACAACAGAAGATTTTGTTTGGACTTTGAGTCAGTCCTTTAGATAAAGGCTTCATAAACTTAGACAAAGAGAAGACCAGGAAAACAGAAGGTTATTGTTTTGCAGAATTCCAAAGAAAGGAATCTTCCAGTGAAAAGCATGTATTCCATATTGTTAAAAGATCAAGAAGTATTAGTTTAAAAATGTTCAATCAATTTAATAAAAGCAGGAAGAAACATGTAGAGAGTTACTAGACTGCCAGCGAGTTTGACGGTTATATGAAAAAGTCGGGCATTAGTGGGTGAGTGGAGTGTAAGGTCCTCCAGCTTCTAAAAGAGGATGCTCTGGGATAGGGAGTGGTAGAGTGAGCTGGGATTGGAAGGATCCCTTGAAAGCACAGGTTATGGAATGCCTTTAGGTAAACGAGGAACCACTTTCCACCACTACCAAACAGAAAAGCAGCAGGGTAGTTGTAGGCATTGTAGGCATTACTGTTAGGTGGAAGATAAAACTCTGATGGCTTTGTTTTCTCTTAGGACAAAAGAAGCAAAATATGTACTGACACATGTCCTAGACCTTAAGGTTAGAATCTAGTGCAGAAGTTATAAAATATGCTTTTAAAAAACATGAGCAAGTCCAAGAGATAATTAGGGTAGTAGGGTCTGACAGTGTTAATGGCCATTCTCAAGGTCATGGATCTATAATAAAAATTCATGGGTGATTCTTCAGCAGCACTTGTCTGCTAAGGTGGAGGAATTCAGCATCTATCTGAGATTAGCTATGTCGGTGATTAATGCTTAAAATGTGCATTCACACCACCTGGGTAATATTTCAAAAATCCTGCTGCACACACTAAATTAAGATTCTTTTTGGTGAGAGAGACAAATTGATATTCTCATAGCTCTCTAAGAGATTCAATGGAAACCAAAAAGGAGAACCACTGTTACAAAGAGCAAAAGTGGTAAAGAGATTTCAAAGACAGAAGCCTCAGGAACTATGCAAGCTAAGTGTCAAATCATGTTTGAAGCTGTGGCTCTTCTGGGGGGAAACTCTTGCAGGTTGTGCATACCACACATCTTCTACAGAAAGAGAACACTGAGAGTGAGTTTATTTTGAATTCAAGTTAATAAAACAAAACAAGGACCAGTGCAACATTTTGTTATACACAGTGTAAACAAACAAATCACTTAAACTAAGTGTATATTGTTCTTCAAAAGTGCATCACAGACATTCACAGTTTTAATTAGTGAGTCATTTATGTACCATAATCAAAATGACCAAATAGCATTGAACTTAATCTTGATTAGATAATTATCTTTTCAGGTGCCATGCAAACTAAATAACAATTATTTCATGCTTGATCTTGTACACCACTTGAAAAAACTTTATCTTAACAAATTTTGGTTTATAGCACCTACAACAATACATGAGATATAGGCATTCTATAACAAATGCCAGTTATGATTGCCACATGAGAGCTATTAAATCAGACAAACCCGTAAATGTCAACTGAATAATTTCATAATTAAATAAATATATCATTGAAGTATTACCAATGTTGTCACCACTTTAAGGAAAATAAATCTATTTGATATTTTGATTATGTTTTTAACTGAACTGACTCAGCTATTGTTTGTTTCAAACTTTATTATTGAAAATTTTTTGAAAAATTGTCATAATTTTTTATTATATACTAAGAGTAACATAATGAAGAAATAATCCAATGTCTTTCTGAGAATCTGAGTATCAGTTTTTAAGTGAACATTACAGAGGCAAAAAATTGAGAAGACTTTGTACTAAAAACTGTATCTGAAATTTCTTTTTGTTTGGTTTCTGTTTTTAATTAAAAATAAGGTCATTAGATTGGTTTTCTTATCATTCAAGAAGCAAAGTAATTCCAATCTGAGGTATATAGCCAAAAGTAATGAAAATATAACTACTGACATATTTGTACACGATGTGCATGGCATCATTTTTATTGACAAAAATGCGAACATCCATGAATTAATGATTGAATAAACAAATCTGGTGTACCCATATAAGGGACAGCTATGTGCTTAGTAAAAAGAAAGTAAAAATTGCTATATACCACATGAATAAAGTTCGACAACAAGTTAACTGAAGAAAAGCACGTCTCACAACTGTATATTTTGTGATTCCATTTATATGAAATAGCCAGGATATAGAACTCCACAGAGATGAAAAATAGAGGGCATTAGGAGTTGAGGGAAAATGGGGCATGACCACTAGTGGTCTTGGGATTTCTTTTTGGGATAATAAAATGTTATAAAATTAGATAGTGGAGATGATTATGTAATTCTACGAATATATAAAAATACTAAATTATGCAATTTAAAAGGGCAAATTTTATTATATGCTAATTACATCTCAGCTATTATTAAAAAAGAAATGGCATGCGGTTTTAAAAATTAATAATGAGTCTTGTTAATTTCAGTTTAATTTTATATGAATATACTTTCATCGTCTTCTCTTTTGCTTGTTCTAGCTGGAGTGGATTAGAGCTCCCCCCCATGATTAAGTTTTAAGATGTCTTTGACGTGCTCCTCCTAAATGTGCTTCTGACTCATCTGTTCCTCAGCGCTCCAGCTTCTCTCTATCAATAGCTTTAGTCTTGTGAATCACTTTTCTAAAATTTCTCTTTCTGTCTTTTAAAAATAGCCCTCTTGAATGGCTGTAAATGCTTTAGTGATCACACTTCTACAATTTTTATTACACAATGCTTAGTTTGCTATTGTAAGTACAGTATTGTGCAGGTTTCTTCATCAATAAGTATTCTTCTTATCTTTACACTTGAAATATATTTTGGGGAGTTTCTTTACTAAGCAATATCATAATACCCTTATGGATCCTTTTCCAATGGAAATAACCAAGTTAAAGATGTTGCATTCTAAATATAAGATTAAATGCAAATGCCTCATGAAAAAGCAGATTCTTAAAGTTATTCAATGGGATGGGACACAAAATATTCAATCTGATTAAATTTAACATACTGCAAATCTGATTCAGAAATATCCTATGGACCTAGAACAACATTAGATCAATCTACTTCTACCTCTAAATTTCTATGCTAGTGACTTCTTTTAATACGAACTGCTATCTTCCATAGAAGGTCCTTGCCTAACTCTATCAATCATTTTATACCATTTTTGAGAATAATTTGATCCAAATTTCACGTCATCCAAGATGTCTTTACAGCTGGACATAACTTCTTTATGCACTGATAAAGCGTCACTTAGATACCGAAGAAAAAAGTTCGTGTTTTATACATTTTAATTCCATACTATCCTCACTGTAATGTTATTTTACACATAGATACTTGGTCTTATAATTCGATTTCAAGTATTTTAGTGCATGATTATTTTATATAGATTTCATAGAACATAAGTAGAAACAGTCATTTTAAAGACAGTGGTTTATTTATAGGTAATTACATCTCAAAGCTATTATTAAATATTTACACTTATTCACATAAATGATATGTGAAAATAATTCATGTTCCACATGGTATGTTTATCTCTTACCTCACTGGTCACTTCTTCAGTATTTTCTTTGCAACTATTACCCCTCTAGTAATAGCAACAAAGAAAATGTTGAGGGAATATGAAATGGGATAAAATAAAAAGTAGTTTGCAGCTGTAAAAGGAGTTTTTCTGCATAATCATCTACCTTGTGAGAACCTAAAAGAGGGAGACAGAGACTCAATAAAAAGGTGAATTTTACCTGCAGCAATATGAAACCACCATCAGCGATTTTATGATTTTGGAAGTGACCAGCAGTGCAACAGAGTCCCTCTGGGCAAAGGTCATTAGTAGGAAATTCCAACTGCTTTGCAATCATTGAAGAGGGAAATATCTTGTCCATGCCAAATTTCAGACTTATATGTTGTTTTATTCTTTTGAACACTGATGCAAAATAAGTAGTGAGAATGTGATCCCTGGGGAGCATATTTGGTGGGTCCCAGCACACTCACGCAGTTTGGGTAGTGACGGTGTTCTCCACTTATTGCTTGATTCAGTGCTAATACAATATTTTTCTTTCTTTTGTCTCTTCAGACTTTAATGGAATGGATTAGTGTTAATTCTTGAAAGTGAGGTAGCTGTCTATTGTGAAAGCAGCGAGATTTGTAGTAGGCAGCTAAGATTTAGTGAAAGAGAATACATAGTTTTACAACCGAAAGAAAATGTGTAACTGCATGAAATGATGTACTGGAGGTTATGTCTGGCTTATTTTTCCAGGAAATCTTCGTGCATAATCCTTATCACATTTCACACAGTGAACGGCTTCAAATCATGTCCTCACTTTCTATTGAAAGCCTTCTTCATTCAACGGAGTTATTTATTTTAAAACCTTCTCGTGCCTCACATTATTCTCCTTATGGGTTTGTTCGTGACCCTTCAACTCTAGGACCTTTTCGTCTGTACATGTCTTTCCTGCTATGTCATCTACTATTCTGTGCTGAGGCAATCTTTAAAATTTCCTTTAAAAGCAAACCATTCAGGACCATTACATAAAGCAATGTCACTCTACCCTCCTGCAATTGGATTGCACTTGTACAATTGTACTTTAAAATTTTTTAGGGGCAGGGGATGTAGCTCTGTGGTAGAGCACTTGCTTAGCATGCATAAGGCCCTGAGTTTAATTCCTAGTACCACAAAAAAAAAAAAGAAAAAAAGAAAAACACATTTGTTTAGCATATAAATTAAATGAAATTTTTAAAAAAGACTATTTAAGAAAATTGTAATATTATCTACTTAACAGAACGTCTTCTTTTTTTCTCCCATGGAATTGAGTGTGACCATGTGTTCATCAGTCAGTCCACATCAGGAATATGTTGCCTATGCAGGATAGACTTCCGCTTGCACACTTTCTGTGGCTACAGCTACTCCTTCCTCTGTGTACTACTCTGGGGAAACCCTTTCAGTTCCTCTTTCCTCTTCCTTCTGCTCTTGCTGTATTCTCCTGCTTATGCAGTAAAAGCCTCACTTATAAATTAGAGATTATGGTCAGGGATTTATTTCAGTTTATAAGAAGCCCTCAATGAAACACTTTCAATGGAGACCAAGAGATTTTTTCCGTATTTTAAAGGACACCAATATTTCTTGGTGTGCTGAAGATTTTTTCTTTTTTCTTCAGTTAGCTCATGTAATTTCCTCTTCTGACAAATAGTTATCCTTCAGTTAAAGAATTGCTATAATCTAATTTGAAAAGAGAGTTTAACTAATTTTCCTAAGGAATAAAGAGAATTAACCAGTAATTTTAAAAATATTTGAAATACAATTTGATGTGCTAAAAACAGACATAATATATGTATATGTATACATATATATATATTTTATTTTATTTTTGAGACAAAAGAACTCAGAATAACACAGAGACAATACAGAAAACACCAAGTTATAGAGAAGATAGTTGGGAATTGGCACTGGATGCTGTGTAGCATAATGTTATCTTTGTATTTGTTATACCAAAATCAATAAAGGATATACAAATTACAGAGGAGACAATAGGGAACCATCACTGGATGCTGTATTACATAGTGTTGTCTTTGCATTTGTTCACACAAAAACAATAAAGGAAATACCAGAGTACAGAGAAAATAGTAGGGGGTTACCACTGGGTATTGTATTACATAATGTTATCTTCATCTTTATTACTCAGTTATATAGATGATGGCTCTTTCAATTAATCAATTTTCTCCACTTCACCACCATTGTTCTATCACCCTGGCAGTGATCTTCCCACTGGTAATAACTGAACTTTTGGTTTATTTACTCCCTCATGCTCTTACTTTGTGTATACATGTATTATATATAATTCTAATGCAAAAATATAGAATAAATTAGTTTTCCTTAAGAGATATCCAGTACAGCTGCAGATGGATATGTTTTCACTTTGGTTTTAAGGGCTAAAATGACAGTGCCCAATGAAAAAAAATCAAAAGTAAATTCTACAATCAGGACACCTACTTACTGCAAGCCCTTGTTCCATAGGAGTTGAGATTATACCCTGGGCAAGCTAATAGCCTGCTGATTTCAACCTCAGTGAGTGACAGGAAACCCTTTGTGACAAAAGATCTAAAAATATACTGGGATTTGGCCATTAAAAGACTTATCAGTAAGTAACAAAAATCAACAGAGCATTAGGATTGCCAGTGTGGGGATTTAAAAAGGTTCCTAGCAAGGGAATATTAATGACCATCCTGATAATCTGTTGACATACAACACTGGCTGCCTCTGTCACCACTTTCTGGCTGAGAGCTTTAGATGATGAAAGGGAGAGTGGGTGGAGGTAGGCCATCAGCATTAATACTGACAGTCTCAGGGCTGTGCAGAGGCATGTGGCGAGATGTGGGCTCTACATTAGTCTCCAAGTCTAACAGCAGCTCTGAGGTCAGCAGATGTAATCACTGGATTAGCATCCTTCTAAAGACGGCTGTGTACATATGCACATTCTCTATAACACTTCAGTAGCTAGTCATTGATTTTAACGCTATGACTACTGATTACAGCCCAGTCCTCATGTTTCATTAGTTCACTGAGTAAGCTCAGACTTTCCAATGTCCCCCACATACCTCCTGGCACAAACAGTTTTAAGGAAACAGGGATGCTTTGAAATATGAATACTCACTGTTTATGGATTTGCACTGCTCTCACTGAGGGGATATAAAAATGGTCCACCAGGATATATTTGATTAGCACTAGTAATTGCTGGCAAGTGCAGTGTTTCCTGTTTGCCTTGTCCTGTTTCCTGATGCAGTTTTCAGTGACACATCAGATATGTATGTTTCAGTGGTTTGATGAATGGCGATAGCCGGGAGTTGTTTTCTACCCCAGTCTATTTCTAAGAGGGGCTAGAAACAGAACCAGATTGATAGGAATTTTTTGCTAAGAAAGGCTCATTCTAATTACTTTTGAAATAGAATGAGATATATCTGTAATCTTATCACTCTGGGAGCCTGAGACGAGGGGGACAAGTTTGAGCCTAGCCTGGGAAATTTAGCAATTTAGAGAGACACCATCTCAAAATTAAAAAAAAAAAAAAATTAAGAAAATGTTGGAGATGTAGCTGGATGCAAAGCTTTGGGTTAAAATCCTAGTACTACCAAAAAAGTGGATTTGAGTAACAATCCAGGAGAGAAATTATTTTCTGTCTGATGCTTAGACTAAGACACTTGGTAGAAAGCTGGAAAATAGAGAGAGGCAGAGAGTATCACTACTGACCGTGGACATAACAGATAAGAAGCAACTCTAGTGGAGCTCGTGATACTGGCCATATGCAATATAAACCTAAATGAGCAAGGTAGGCACCCATCAGCAGAGCTACAGCACTTCCACACTCTAGTAATTAATATATGTCATCAGTAGAGAAACAGTAATTTACCAGATTAATGAAACTTTTTACGGCATTTCTCTAACAAAACTGATTGGCAAAAATTTTTAAAGACAGCTTTATGAATCACAAGAAAGAAATCTTGAGCACTCATGTAAATGTTAGCATAGTTTCTCTTTTTCAGTTTAAGGTATTTATAATGGTGTCACTAATTTTCTATCAAGAATCTGGTCAGGATTCATTCATTTGATTTTCAGTAACAGCTGAGTGGAAAAATCAATAGTATCAAATTAAGCAAGCTGGGGAAACGTTGGTCAAAAGGTCCAAAATTTTATATTGTAGGACGAAGTTCAAGAGATCTGTTATATTTCATGGTGGCTTTAGTTAAACCAGTGTGATATATCCCTGCAAATTGCTAAGAGAGTATATTTTAAGTGTTCTCATTACAAAAATGATTTATAAGGTAATGCCCATATTAATTTGCTAGATAAATCTATTTTACTATGTATATCAGAATATTGTGCTGTATGCTATAACTATGTATGGTTTTTACTTGTCGATGTAAGAGTGAAATATAAACCAGTAATCCCACACAGAATGGGGAAATTGTAGGTGACGGACTAAGTTAATTGGAAGCAAAAATAATGTATCTTCCACAATTTCTATATTCATATCACTTTTCCCTCACATGTATCACTGCTGTTCTTCATACACTATTTTTTCCAAAATGAAAGGCACAAAGTAATCTTAAAAGTGCAGTGACAGAAGACCACACTATATCCTGAATGGCGAACACTAGGTGAAGTAAGAGGGGAAATTTCTAGTGTGTTTCATGGAGACAACAGGGATGAGCTCCACATTGCTAGCATCCAGAGATTCTCCTGCCCTCAATGCCAGTGTTCGCCTTTCTACATCCGCCCGGTTTAAAAACCACTAATCCCAAGCCATGAATTTCAACACTTATACAAGTAACTCTCCTTCAGTTTTTGGTGAATAATAATTTTTTTAATTTAATAAAAGTTATCTGATATTCAGTACTTCAAAAGTTTTCAACTAAAGCAATTCTTTGATAGGCTTGATCTTTCAGCTCTTATAGCCCCTGACAGGCTACTTACCTATCTCAGTCTATGTTGCAGTGCAGGAACTATTGAAAATTCATGAAATGATTACCTTCAGCAGCTCAGTGCAGGGGTCTAAGAAATAAAGGTGCTATGAGGAATCTATGGTGTTACTATGCAGTCTAAAATTAAGCAATGCAGTCTAAAATTACTGAAAGCTATGCCTTAAACTCAATTCCTTTGATAACTTCTCTTTTCTTGCTCCACATGCAGTCTAGTTACTAACTGAATTAGTTCACCTTGCTAATAACAGATTGCCTGATGCTGAGTACTTTAAAAAGAAAACAGGTCCTTTTAGTTCACATCTTTGGCCATTAGGAGTCCAAGACTGCATGGCCCTATCTCTTTAGTCTTCTGACGGGACCCTTCTTTGGCTATGAAGTAGCATGGAAGACAAACTGATGGAAAAGGCTGTGTGCAAAAGAGGCCAAGCATTTAGGGTGGTCTTGCTTTATAATAACTTACTCTTTCAGTGCCAATGTAATCGTATGAAAACTGAAATTTCTACCAAACAATAGCAATTCATAAATAATGGTGGAGTCCTCTGGGCTTAGTACTTCCCACTAGGCCTTCCCTCTTAAATGTTCTACTACTCCCCAACATTGCCTTGGGGAAACCAAGCTTCTAGAACAGGAACCTTGGGGGAGACACATTTTGACCATATCGAAACCATAGCATTAGTGTACAGAAAATCTCATTTTGAAGTTGCAGACCATTTTCAACCATACCATGTCAGAGTAGTGGGAATACAAACTCTCCCACTTACTTTCTAGCTCTAATACAATGGGAGAAGTGTGTGCATTGTTCAAAGACAAAATATGGAGAGTGTGACTGGAAAACAATTTTTTTTTAAAAGAAGCCCAGTTCAATGGGTATATATTATCACCGTTCAAAAAATCCTTTTGCTACTGATATTACAATCAAAGATAAGTACATCCTTCAGAATAATTTGCTTTATGCTAAGAATGTAACATGTCCAAATGCTGATGATGAAAGTCATTTTCTTAAAAAATAAAATAGCAGACCTCAGCATTTCCCATGTCTGGAAAATAACACATATAGTACATTCAACTCTTAAATATCTGCGAATGTAAAAATAACCTTCCCTTGGAGTATTGGATAAAAATGCAAAAAAAAAATCATTTTGACTCTGAATAGGAAATGTATCCAACAATCTTTGAAGACTTTGTATTCATCAAGTACCATTCTGAGCACAGACATGAATGACAAATGTTCCTATGATCTTTCAGTGGCAGCTCAGGAGTTCTGTGCATCACTCTCCCAAACTGTGACACACCACCAAGGTCAATGAATCAATAGAAAACATTCATAAGCAGTCAATTATGGAGTGTTTGACTCCGAGCTTGTGTCTACAAGAAAAAGCAAACACATGTTTGGAAGGCAATAAACCAGTGCATACTAGAGCAGGCACTATATTCTTAATGAGATTTTTGTAGCAGCTCAGAAAAAATTTCCAACTTTTGTTATTTTTTAAAACCATCTATTTTAGCCCAGTGACTAGAGAAATTAAAAAACATTGGTATTTGAAAAACTAGTGATGTTGCCTCTCTATCTGTGAATTCAGTGAACACTATGAGTAATAAATGTCATTAGCAAATGTGACAACAGGCCAATTTAAGCCTGGCTTCAAGTGATTTTTCAGATTATTAATTCCATAAATAATTTTGACCTTCAAAATATTGTTGGCATTTAATGAAGATATGCATTGTGAAGGATATGAGCAGGAAGGGAATACAGTGCTAGTTGTGGCAATGTGTGTGTAAAAAGAGTAGATTGCAGTAGAGAGGGTATTATTAGAAACTGACTCTCAACTTATGCAGAGAAAATCAACAGATATATGAAGAGAGAAAATCTACTTGTATAAAATGTTTTAGACAATCTTGAAAGATAAAGCTTCAGTGATAAACTTTTCACACCAGTAAATGCATTTGGTTTATCCGTGGCTGCAAACAGGTGGCACACATGCTGCAGTGGGTTGTTTGTTATCATCGAAAGCTCTAAAAGGTTCCGTCATCACTGGCATATATTAACCAATAAATACACGCAACAACTTCTGTATCATGTCTCGTTCTCTCTCTCCCTGCCTGAGAGACCAGGGGATTTACAGTGGTATTCATATTTTGTGTTGATGTTTTGTGTCCACATTTGAAATACACATTTCAATGTGTACATTTTTTAAAAGTTGGGCCCAAGCTCCTGAGACCAATGGATCCCAACTTTGCAAAATCCAGTATGTGCTTATTTATCAGAATGTAAAGTTCAAGGTTTTCCAACTTTCTTAAGGATGGCCTGTTTTCTGTTTTCATATAAGTCTGATTCAGTTATCAAAATAGAGATGAATTTTAAAGTATAGAACTGGAAGATAAGTGGGGACATATCTGAGGTTTGAGGGGTCAGTGCTGTGTGTGTGTGTGTGTGTGTGTGTGTGTGTGTGTGTGTGTGTGCGCGCGCGTGCGCGTGTGTGCGTGTGTGCGTGCGCGTGCGCGCAGCTGATGCTAGAGGCTATTTTCTTCTGACTCAGTTCTCTTCCTGATTACACGTAGTTTGGGATGACCATCCAAGACATTAAGTTTAAAAGAAAAACTTGATAATAAGCTCCAATTTGAGAGGATTACATTTTGTAAATAATCATATCTTTAATCTGGGGTTAGTTCCCAGATTTAGTCCTGTTGGGGAAATATGTGTATATATGTATGGAATAAATCAGTCTTATGATTTTTCTTGTTCTTTTCCTTGATCTTATATTTTCCTATCCATTGTGTCCCATAGTTATAAATACCTTTTGAACAGTCACTGTGATCTGAGAGGTAGAAATTCAGACTCTCATTCCATCTTACCTTAGGAACCAGGTGTCAGAATCAAGATCTTTTTCTGATCTCTTTTCTCTTTTTTAAACACCACCCAGAGCTTGAGACAGGGAATGAACTTTCGGATCATGTTGACAGATTCCCTGATATTCTGAGTAAATGTTGACTGGCTTGCCCCCATGCAGTATTATTCTACCTGACCCAATAATGAATACAAGCAGCTTGTAATAATTTTAGTGTAATTAAGCATTGTAAGATTGTTACCAATTGAAATATGATCCCTAGGATAACGAAGAAACCTTTTTCAAGCCTTAGTATTTATGGCTCTGGCGATGATGTGCTTGGCCTTTATATGTGGCTATTCTTTGTGATCAAAAAATTATTTTGATAATTCATTCTATAATTTACCACTTGAGGGTAGATTATGGCCTAAGCAGTTCATTTATATTTTACATCAAAGTCTTTAACACATAAAATTCATCATTTTATGACTTGATTATTATGCCCAAAATAATTATATTGAGTGACAGTAAATATATGATTAGGGAAAATGTCTACAGTGCAGACTTTTTAAAAAAATGTTTACTGTATGTTTTTTGTTACTATTGAGATTCAACAAGATCTATGGTTTAGAGCAACAAAATCCAGTCATTTTTTAATTTCATAGGTCATTGAGTTTTATGACAACCTCAATAGCAAGGAAAGCTTGTCTTTCTTATAGGGCATTCCATAGTCAGATGTATGGCTATGCTATGTTAGAAATTGTTTTGTTTTCTGCTGCAGTGACCTAATTAGTAGAGAAATATATGAACCTCTTGGCCATATATTCATATGTTTATGAATTAAATGACACAGAAACATTTCCTATTTCATACTAATTATGTGTGAAATGTATCTGTTTTGTTCATGAAAACACATGACATTGTAAATATGTATGAAAATATCTATACACATTCTTTCTTTGTAAATCTAAATAGCCTGTTGCTTTTCAGTTTAACTGCTTTATAGTAGAAAATGATTGCAGGCCTTCTTAAAAATCAGTTGGCCTATTTGTTGATGATTCTTTTTTCTTCTTGCAAGACTATTGCTGCTTGAGCCATCAGAAGTTGATTTGTGTAAAAACGTTTATTTTTCTGGTGGTCTTCCATAAAAACTACTGAGAAAGCACTAAGATAAAAATACACATCAAAATGCAGTATTTGAACCCTCTGTTAACTGTATCTGTTTGTCATTTTTCTAATTAGCCATCTTTATCAATTTAATTAGAAAAGATTTAGAGATATTTCAAATCTAAACATTTACTCCAAAGCTGTTCAGTAGTCTCCCTTATTCAATAGTCTCTGCTATTTTAGCTACTCATGGTCAACAGTGGTCTGAAAGTATTTGTTTAAAAAAGGTCCAGTAATAAATAATTTTTATGTTTTAAATTCCATGCTATTCTGAGTAGCATGATGAAATTTCACTTCATTGCACTCTACCATACTTGGAACACAAATAATTAATTTGTCCAGTGTAGCCTCACTTTATATGTCACCCTTCCGTTAGTCACTTGGTAACCATCACAGTTATTGTATTGGTTTCATTATCTCAGTACTTGTGTTCAAACACTATATATTTTACTTAATAGAGACCTCAAAATACAACAGTAATGAGGCTGGTATTAAGATATGCCAAAGGAAAGGTGTAAAATGCTAAGTGCAATCCCATTTCATCACAAGAAGGATGAATACAGTACAAAAATGAATGAGGGGGAGAAATGATAGTCAAATATGTTATTATTTTATTTTATCAATAGTTACTATTGTTAATCTCTTACTGTACTTATCAGTTACACTATCATAAGCATGTCCTTATGAAAAAATATGTATGTATATTATAAGTACATTATGTGTAGAGATCTTTACTAACTAGGATTTCAAGTATCCACTGGTGGTCTTGCAACATATCTCTTGTGGATAGGAAGGACTAGTTTTTCTCTCTATCTTCTTGCTGATATATTTTACATATACTTTCAAAGTATATTTTACATATATAAAATAATATATATAAATATATATTTATATATACTTTATATATACATATTTATATATACTTTATATATATACAGTATATATAAATATATATAAAGTATAAAAATATACTTTACAAAGTATATGTTACATATACTTTCAAAAGTATTTGATATAATGTCGTTTGTTGGCTTGTTTAGTAAAACATAATGATTTTCCTTATAATGGGGCACTGACACTTTTAGATTTTAATAAAAGACGGGAAATTTTTGCCTTAGTTTTATCAAAATCTTTTTCAACCAAGCTGAAATGAATAATTTTCTTCAAGCTCTCTTGTTACTAATCAGAATGTGTGCTTAAACGATAGTATAAAAATTTGATGTTATATACGAGGGTGGTCTTTTTTAGATTTTCTCAAAATCATATTTACAATAACCCAATGCATAGATAGCACTTCCTATATTCAGTTCTTAAATTCTTTACCTGAATGAAATCATTTAATCCTGAAAACAACCATATTACATAAGTGACATCATTATCCTCATGTTACTGGTGAAGAAACTGATGAACAGAAAGATTAAATAGAGGCCCCATGGTTCTACCACTTGTAAGCCGAGCAGCCTAGGTAAGACTTGAAGCACATCAATCTAGTGTCTTACTCTAACAGTTTGCTAATAGTTAATAGAGTGCTTTGCATTTGATTCACCTTGCAGTTCCTTTAGACAAATCCTTTCTTCTCTGTAATGTGGATGAAGATACCAGGGCTCTTGCCTGGCAAGCCTGAGGTCATGAATTTGATTCATGGTACCAAAAACAAAACAAACGAACAAACAAACAAACAAACAAAAAGGATATTGGGGCTCAGGAATGTACAACAACGATGTGTCTGTAAACAGTTAATGGAAAGATAAAGGAAGAGGTACGGTGTATATCATCAACAGCAGAGGGTCATTTACATTTAGAGAAAATTAACACATTTGCCAGAGATGGTTTAGCTCATTTATCCAGCTCCCTTAAGATAAGAATCAATATAATATAGCCCCTCTCTCAATATTCTTTGTAAAGTTTACAAATTCATCAAGAGATAACAAATGCCATCTTTTTCATGAATCTAAAAAATAACTTCATTCAAGGTTAGGGTTAGGTGAGTAAGTGCTGATGTGGCTAAGTATGAAATCTTACCTCGTGTTGTTAGGACTTCTGGGATTCTTCCAATCCATTAGCTTATTTGCCGTTTTTTCTTCTTTGGTGCCATGTGAATAAGGAGCTAGTGGCATGTTTCTTACATTCTTATTGCTTATTTATACATGTAAGAATTAAATTTGCATTCCTACCTCAGCACTACAATGCTGATTCATGATTCTTAATTGTGCTAGCTAAAGTTTTGTTTAAATTTTACTTGACTGATGTTGGATAGTATGTAGAAACAGAATCTGGATATAACATTGTGAGCTAGCATTGACTATATTCATTCTGTGGGCAGTATTCATTTATAACTTTACCATTTAGACTTCTTAATGCTGACAGTGACCACAACTTTTCTCAAAGTATAAAAACTGAAAGTATGAAAAGAAATCAAAGGCTTCACAACACAGATCATAATCAGTCATGTAACTTTTCTGTTAAAACTATTAGTGTCTACCTTACTAAAAACTTGCCACAAACTTCGTTCTCTGCAACCTAAGATGACAAACAATGTAGCACAGCATGAAAATTTCTTTTGGGCTGAAGCAAGCAGAAGAATCAGTGAGCATTTCACACTAGCTTTTCTTGCATAGACTAATTTTATTTGTGTACAGTGGGATTCTATTACACCTTTGAAAATGTAGAGAAGTTTTTACAGTTTGGGTCTGGATGTCCCCCCAAAGCATTATGCAGTCATGGGGCAGGCTTCTAAAGTTGGTAATGGATTCATGGTCCAACTCTGGGATTATGGGTGTGAATGCTACACTCGCCCTGAGGCAGGGAGCCTACATACCATGTGAGGGACAGAAAGAGTCTTCTCCCTTGATCCTCCCCTTTTTGCTCTTGTTGCTTTTGCTGTTTTCCACTGCCATGAACTGTTGCCCTCTGCCATGTGTCACTCTGCCTTGGTGTCAGCTGAGTGTAGCCTGAAACTCCACAAACTGTGAGCTAAATAAAACCTTCCTTCCTTAACTCTGGGCATCAGGTATTGTGTCTTAGTAATGAGAGCGAAGTAACCAATACAAGAGAAAAATGTAATAAAGTGAGTGTCAAAATTTTTCTTCTCCTATGCTTATTGCAGAACAAAATGGTGGCATAGCTGCATTTTATACTTCAAAGACAGCATTTTTTGTGGGTGTGATGATTTCTTCTTTATGAATACAAATAAGTCAAAGAAGCTTGTTGAAGACTGTTAAAATAATTTTAGAGAAATATATCAGGATGCTTATGTTTACTAACTAGCAATCAAAAATTCTAATGTACAGAGGGCCAAGAAAAGAAGCTTCAATTCATAAAATCTGATGCAATAAAGGAAAGAATGGCTTTTGTACTAGATTTTTTAAAAGATAAGCTAGTTTCAGTTTTTGATCATTAAAGAATTAGCATAATTCCTTTTTATATTTATATTATATATATTTTATACTATATTTATATTATATTTATGTATTTTTAAATATTCCTTTTTTATATTATATATATATTTACATTTTGAGAAATCTTGGGTTTCTTTCTACATGGAACAGGTAATGATGGACTTAACAAATATTTCAATGAAAAAAAGGGCAACATCATTCCATTGTTGCTAGAAAGAATCCACATAACAAAATGCCCATATGCAATGTAGATTCATTATAGGCTAGACAATTATGGCATAAGGAGAAAATAACAGGATTCCCTCAGAAATAGGGCAGTGTATTAATGTTTAAAACTGGAAATTTGGTGCAACTATTTCTTGAGCTGAAAGGGTTTATTACACTAAATAATCTTTTAAAAATATTTGATTACATTATGTTTCACTACACTTCATTAATGTAGCAATTATTTGAATAGCTATAAACCAATATGTCTGTACCAACCAGATGATATTCTCATCATATTGTATATCGTGAAGAAGACTCAAGTTTTCTCAAGAAAGAAATCATAAAACATATGAAATCAGCGCAAATCAAAATGGAGTTCCCATTTTTACCTCTTATATAATACTGTTTGTATTGATTTAGACTTTTTATTTTGTTGGCTGATATTAGTCTTAAAAGTGATGATTACATTTCTGAGGGTAAATCTGACTCATTGATGCTAGAGATAATTGAAACTTATGTAATTAAAGTCTATATACAGCTGATCTTGCACTGGGGGAAGTAACAGAGTTTTTCTGGGTAGAGAGTTGGGAGTTAATACGCTTGTGGACAATTCCAAATTCACACTGAACATAACTATTCTGAACCTCATCTGTACTTAGTAGCTGTTGCAGAAGTCATAACTATATAATGGAACAAGAGCTTAATTGTGCTTTTTTCCTGCTTTCTCATGGACTAGTATAACTTAAACTTATACTAGAAAAGTTACTGAAGTCTTTTAGTAAAAGAAAAAGATATGCTTATGGCTCAAACTTACAAATGGTATTTGTTGCCACAATGAATGGTCACAGTAAAGAATGTCAAAGGCTCATTGTCCTGAAGCTGGATCCCTGGATTCTCTTGCTGTTATTCTCAGACAAACTGGAAAAAAAAAAAAAAAAAAAAAAAAAAAAAAAAAAAAAAAAAAAAAAAAAAAAAAAAAAAAAAAAACAGAAAGAAAACAAAACAGGTTTTTCTTCACACACCATAAAATGACCTGTAGATGCAATACAATAGCTCTTTGGAAGGTAAGGAATAGGCAGAGGCTGGCAAAGAACTAAAATTTCAACCTTACAAACCATAGAGTGGGAAGGATTCAGGGGTTTTACAATTTTTGACTCATTTTTCCCCTTTAATTTTCTTTTCCCCATTTTTACCTTTTGTTCATCTTTCATTCCCTTTTGTTATATGGAAAGTCACAGTTCAGGTGCAGCAGAGACTAAATCATCTAAAGCAAATCAGGCCAGAAATGCGCTGATAATGAAGAGCCAAAAAAGGGTGCTTGCTTTTTACCAGTGAGTCATCAGTGCCACAAAGGAGTCTAAAGATTCTATTAGCATTACAGAAGCTCTCAGGCAGCAATCTCCTTCGCTCAAAAATTTCACTCTAGTATTATTGAACCTTGACTATTAATTCAGATTGGTGTAGCTGCAACTCACCATGGTAAGATGATTTTCTCCTTTTTTTTGTTTTGGTTTATTTTCTTGTAAAGAACTTTTGCAACAATTATTCTGTTCTGCATATAGTTTGGATCTCCCTATCTCATACAGTTGAAAAACACTTTCTTTGAATCATTGAACAAATAATTCTGGAATGTCTACTAGACATCACACATTGCACTGATATTAGGCATGAGTAGATACAATAGACAAAATAAGTACCTGGATGTATTATTTGCTTATTTTCCCTGTATTCTTTATTATACCATGTACAGAATTGAAAAACACTTTCATGGAATGCCCAACATATGATGTGGAGTCTCTGATTGGTTAGTGGATTATATAAAATGTTCAATTAATTTGCAGAAGCAGATGACCCTGGGCTGGGGATATAGCTCAGTGGAATAAGCACTTGCCTAGCAAGCGCAGGGTCCTGAGTTCGATCCCCAGTACCACAAAAAAAAAAAAAAAAAAAGAAGCAGATGACCCTTACAAAAGCGCTGCTTAATTTTGATTTGATCACAATTGTTATTGAATAAAGGAAAATAATTTCATATATTATATACAAAGTAGTTACTATGAGTATATCTGACATATAATTTAACAGACATATTATATTTCCACTAAAATATAGTAAAAATTAGTATTGTATTTCTAGTTTTGGACAGAATTGCATTTCCTGTATCCCCAGCAATAAAAATGGGGACTCAGAGACACTGACATGGAATAAGACATAACTGACTACTGTTTTCTGCATTTTAAGGGGGAGGAAGCAAGGGTATGGCAAAGTGGGAGGGAATGTGGATGTGCTGGCTTTATGAAGGAAAGAAGCTAGGGGTGAAAAGGCTTTAAATATCATATCATCTCATCGTATTATAGTCTCCAACCACACTTCCAGTGAGCCAGTGATCTTTCACTCGGCACATTTCCATATGATGTGCCTAATATTTGGGGAGTGAATGTAGAGAAAAGGAATTAATTTCTTATGCTGACTGGGGTAGGCCTCATTTACTTGGAATATGCTGCTCTGGAGTGGGACATTGAAATACTGAGAGAGAAGAGTAAGATTGAAATTATCTAGGATTTTTTTCTCAAGAGCTAATAAGATTATTAGGAGTCAAGGATGCAGTGAGGATCTTCTCCAGCTCACTCATTCTGGCAGAAAAGAGGAATCTCCCTAATGAAACTTAATTGCGGGGAGCTGTATGCTGTGGGCTTTTCTCATTGCGGACACGCATGTGTTCCTGCATGTGCACGCAAACACACCACACACACACAAGCACAGACCACTACACAATGTCTTGTCCATTTTTACTGTCCCTGGGAGAGCTGTTTATCTTGCCGTCCCAGCATCTATTCCTCCTCTGTATCAGAATCTGACCTGCCTTTGGGGAGCTCTTCCTGCTTCAGAAGTGCCGAATTGGGTCCTGCTGTCTCTCTGCCAGCCCTTGCTGTGGGTAAACGATCCAGGCTGGGCCCATTTGTGTGCTGCATCTCCACTGGAACCAGTGATTAAGGGCTAAACTCATGCCTCAAACACAGCCAAGAAACCAAATTCTGGGATTTTCTTTGGAACCCAAAATAAAGATACCTTCCCAAATAGAATTTCTGAGATAATAAAGAAAAGAGTTTCTGGGAAGCCAAGACTGTGGAAAGTACATGGGAAAGAATTCCTCCGTGGAGAAGCCGAGCGGAGAAACAGGATCGTATTTGACTCTTGATGTTGGTGGAGATCCATTGTATCTATTCTCAGACAACGCCAGATCTTTTAGTCTTGTGAACCAATTAATTCCTCTTTCCTCTACTTACACTACCTCATTTCCTTGCAAAGAAAAAAGTGTAACATAGTCACATACGTTTGTTAAGAGTTTCTTCAGGTGACAATTTTCAGTTTTGTCACTTGCTGCTGAAAAGCATTGCATTTTTCTGAGGAGATTCTTATTTGCATCCAACAAAGCTTCTCCAAAACGATTCATTCTTCAGGGAAACAAAGAACCATTTCAAAAAGACAGAGATTCTGATTATGAAAAAATATTTATTGGCTATTTAACTAGCTTAAAACTAATTTAACTTTCTCCTTAAATTAGATGATGTATAGGGGAGAAAAAGGTTTTTTTTGAGAAGTATTTGACAAGCATCTATACATGCTCACATTTTAAAGAAGGTTCGGGGGTATTTGAGATGAATCTGTACATGCTGCGGTGGTTAATTGATTAAATGTCAACTTGACTGGAATGTCCAGCCGGGTTAGTCAGCCTGGTTCCGGGAGTGAAAGAGCCACTTTAAGGAGGCTTATTGTTGGAATGGTATGAAAACGAGAAGTGGATGGAAGCACATCAGCTGTTTTTTCTTGAGAAAGCTTTTCTGTGGCTCATTTTCCTCAGGGCAGCTTCAGATGTTTCTCTGGAGGCAGTCCGGTCCTCGCTGTAGCCAGTGATGGCTCCTCTTCTCTTTGGAGGCGGTCCGGTCTTTGCCTTCGGCTTAGGCATTGCCTCCTGGCACTCTGCACGTGCTTTTCAGCTTGCAGGATCAGACTTTCTCCCTGCCAGTGCAGAATCTTTAGCTTCTAGCTCTGACCTTTCTGCCTCTAAGCACAGATGCCTAGGTCTTCCCTTGAGGATCCTCTGCTGTACAGGACCTTGCCTGGAGCTCCAGGTATTTGGTTGGATCCTTCTGCTCTCTAGCACTGGGACAGACCTTTTGTACTCTTCTACATTTGAGTCTGTTTTCAGCCATCACAGGCCAGTCTTGTGTATTGCTGTGTTCTGTGTTAAATCTGATTCAGAGCATGTGCAGTCTTTTGAGGAGTCTTGCCCCTGCCCTGAAAGCTTATATCTTCCAGTAGTTTTCTCTTGGGGTGGGTGTTTGAGATGCATCTATACATGCTTATATCTTGAAGCAGCTTTTATTTATTTTCCTCCCTTTGCCAAATTTATCTATCACCTATCTATCATCTACATCTAATTTTATAATTTCTCACAGGACATCTTCCTTTCCTCAAGTTCAGTATACTGGAAATGAGACCCATCATTTTTCTTGCAAAATATTCCTTCTCCTGTTTTCTCCATTTCTGTTTGTGGCTTCAACAAATGGGAGAGTGCAGTCTGACAGAGTGCACTCTCCACTCTCTGTTGCCTCAGATTGTTAAAACAAGTGCTGTAGACTGGGTGGTTTCAACAGCACATATTTATCTCTTACAATTCTGGTGACTGAAAAAGCCCAAGATCAAGGAACCTTCAGAGTCAGTTCCTAGCAAGGTAGCTCTCCCTGGCCTGCTGACAGTGTCTGTCTATGATGACAGAATGGGTTCTTGCTTCTCATCCCTTTCTTGTATGGACACTAATCCCACCTT
Source organism: Dinomys branickii (assembly GCA_004027595.1). Taxonomy (NCBI): domain Eukaryota; kingdom Metazoa; phylum Chordata; class Mammalia; order Rodentia; family Dinomyidae; genus Dinomys; species Dinomys branickii. The sequence goes on from PVLD010019678.1 coordinate 24,714, forward strand.
GTGGGTCCCATCCTCATAACTTCATGTAAACCTGATGAAAATCAAAAGGCCCTGCCTCCCCACAATGTCACACTGTGGTTAGGTTTCAATGTTTGAATTTTGGAGGTTCACAAACCTTCAGCCAATGAAACTTTCCTGCATGCACCAAATGTAAACTTTCATCCTCCAGTTTTATCTCCTAAATGAGGCATGAACTCATCTGCTCTGACTGTCTTTGTGAGCACTGTTCAAACCCTAGTCCTTGTCGTCATCTGTCACCTGGATGGTCATGGTAAAGTCCAGTTTGGTGCAGTGCAGTTTTGAATGACGTGAATAATTTATTTCACTTGTTTTGCATTAATTTCCTAATTTTAAAATTCGTATGCAACAAAATGTCTAAGGGATATCAATACATACTATATATCAGAAAGACAGGAATCTTTACTGTGATGAAATATTGCTTCAAAACCACATGCCAATGGGATTCTTTTATTTGTTAGTACTGTGGTTTTAGTAATGATATTTTATTTTCTATGACCCACATATTTTACAATTTTTATTAAAAGGCAAGAATAAAACATGGGACATTGGCTACTGAGGTGCAATTTAGCAATTGCTTAACAAAGGAATAGGTGGAAATATAAAACTAGTCATTTTTATGAGCCATATTACTTGAGTTTAAATCATATTGTGAGGCTGTTTCAAACCAGAATTACATAAAATTGTTAATATTTGCTTCAGACATTTCTTTACTTCTTTTGTAACTAATCTGGAATAAGCAAGAGATATTCAATTTTACTATTTAGCAAATATTTATGAAGCACCTACTGAGGGAAAAGTATGATTTATGGGTTATGAGTGCTGTGTGGCTTTGTAAGATTTAGAAAAAAATAGAACTATAAAACTGTATTGGAAATAAAAATTGTGATGGAGCATAAAAATGGTACTTGTATGACATTACATAAAAGACTCTCTTAAAATAGAAAAATCAGGGGCTGGGGCTATAGCTCAGTGGAATAAGCGCTTGCCTAGCAAGCGCAGGGTCCTGAGTTCAATCCCCAGTACCGCCAAAAAAAAAAAAAAAAATCAGAATATTTGAAGAATACAGAAGATACTGAGGACAAAGGCGGTGGAGAGGGCTCTCTGAAAGGGAATGATGTACCATAAGAGAAAGCTCACAATCATAATTTTTCAACTCAAATGTGATAAAATTAAGCTTCAATACATACCAAGACGATTAAGTTATGTTTTATGTCATATACCCAGCAATGGCGGCATTAAAGGTTCACTTGTGGGGATTCTGACTCTTACAGCCGCTATCCCTTCCTCATACCCATCCTAATCAAAAATCGGCGTAATTTAAAAATTGACATGTTTGGTGTACAACACAGCTTTGTATGACTGTTCCAGTCTACACTGTCACCTCATTCTTAGAGCTTTCTATATTGAAATTAGGAAGTTCATTTCAACACAGAAAACACAAAGTACTATCTTACAGTGAAACTCCTATGAAATCAGTCATATTAGCCATCTGTTGAGATTGTCAACCTAAGTAATTTGGAAATTCCCAACCCCATTCAGAATTAGCACACAAAGAAAGCAAGCACATATGAGACATGAATCCATTTAGATACATCCTGGACAGGACAGACCAAGCCTGCTTAGAATTTCAGGTGAGCCTCGAACCTACCCCCTGTGTTCGCATAGTCCCTGTGTTAGCATATCCAACCCTATTGAAATGATTTGGTATTTAATTTATTTTGCAATATATAAGCACCTCTAAAATAGTTTTTTATTTTTCTTTGTACTTTAGGTGGTATCTTCTTAATTAATGGATAGTACTTCATCTATAAATACCTTCTAAAGTATACAGGAGCAAATTTGTTGGTGAAATCATTTTACTCAAAATTTCTTTGTTTATATTATTATTTCATATATGAGAGCCTACTATTCTAAGTTGTCTTTCTGTCTTATTTAATCTTCAATCATTTACTGAGGTAGATACTTTTGTTTTCCTATAGCTCAAGGTCAACAATGCAATGGTAGAATTGGAATTCTGACTGCAGAACTCTCCTTTGAAAATCTCTGCTCCTCTGCAGATGATGAGGCTTTGAATAGTTTCAGTGTTGGGAAAATCAGCCCCTGAGGAAGGAACTTCTAGTGAAGCCTATACAGGTTCCTTTTTCACTGATTCATAATGATCATTTCGAGTCATTTGGGGGAAAAGAAAGAAAGAAAGAAACATCCTTTCCACACAACACAACCCTTAAAAATCTATCTTCTGAAAAATTTTTTCTTCAGATTAAGCATTTTCCATTTCTGAAATGTCATTTTAAATGTCAGAGTTCCTAACACTATAGTATTATTACAGATTTAAAAAACTGCTATCTGTTTGCTGAGGAACACAAGTTTGCTTACGAGTTTTATCAAACGGAAGCACATCAGTCTTGAACTTCACTTCCCTTGCTTCTTTCTGTGCCAGTTTACTACAATTTATAAATTTAATTTCTTTAAAATGGAAATAATAAGCCTGCGTTCAAAGAGTGTTTGTGAAGATATATAAAGTGGATATATTTAAAAATACATTAATTTCCTATTTTAGTAATATTTCCATAAATTTGACAAATCCCATACACACTGTTTGTTTTTCTGGCTATGTGGTTTTTAAACTTATACATTATATTTTTCCATTTTTTGATATAGTATTTTTTAAAGACTATTTCTATGTCTTTCAAAAAATGAACTGTCAGTCATGGTTTATTAGAAAAACAGATATAGCACAAGATATACAAATGTATAAGAAAGTACAACATTGGCTTACTATTATGGTCAGCCACAGAGATGGGTAAGAAAACGCAGAGGGTGTCTGCACACGGGAGGCTGAAAGATCCAGTTCAAGGGCTGGAGCTCACTGCAGGGTCCATGCAAATCCATATCAGGAGGCCGATGGTCTGCGATAAAAGGCTAAAGCATTTACGGTGAAGGCTGACGGGTCTACCACAGAAGGATGGAAAGTCCCAGGTGGAAGCTGAACAGTGTGCACCAGAAGAAGGGAGACCATGACCAAGCTGCAGGCGAGTGCCGGAGCTCCTCTGAAGAACCAGCAGCCAGTCCTTCCTCATTGCCTTTTACTGTATGCAAGATACACACCCTAGGGTATAGCTTTACACCCTCACCATCTCCACGCCCTCCTCTTGCACAATCTCAGGATGTTTCACGATGTGAGGACCCTGGCTCCTGCTGAGTCGCTTAGTTAACCTTCTAAATCTTTCAAGTGGACAAAATGTATCAACAATAATAACATGGACTAAACTGCTGATAGTAGGACAGATTCAATATTTCTATTATATATCAAAGGCTTAGTTACTAAAAATATGAATCTGGTCAAGACTAAAGGATAAATAATAAGATGATCCTTAAAATGTGGTTGCCAAGTATGACAAAAAAAATAAACAAAGAAAATTCCTCATTTCCTCACAACAGATTTACTTAGCTGGAATTGTATATCATTAATTTGTCACAGTTGTAGTATTAAGAATTCAAATGTTCATAGCCTCATATCTAATTAGGTACTGGCATATTTTATAGATATGTCTTTATTACTGTATCATATCTTCGGTCTTTGTGTTTAACCTGAGAGAGTATAGTAAGAGGCATTTGGTACTTTGTAATGACTGAAATGCATAGAAAACTTATGCATGTATATCTTATGGCAAATATATGGCCAATTTGTCTTTGTTAGTCTATTGTATGCTGTACTAGTATAACACTACTTTCAATAAAATTATACACCATAGCATGAATCTTACATATTCCCCTGGCTTAGTAGAAGTTGACAGCCCCAGCTACTCTCACAGAGCTTCTCCATGACACAGAATGAAGAAAGCTGGTATTTCCCAGGTATGTTTTTACTGCCTCATGCTTTATTGCTAATGGAATTAAAGTTAAGACATGTTAAAATCTGAAGAACAAAATCTCTAAGTTTTCCTAACAGTGTAAAGGAAGTGTGGACATCCAGTGTGAACTTCAAATCTCTGTGACCATTATTCAGCAAATGTTCAGGTCACTTCTTATTCATTAAAATACAGGAAAGAATAACATTTGAAATGATGGTGGCTTTCAAAACCACCATGTTTGAGTCTAGAGTGGGGTTAATTATGGATTCTGGAAACAAATTGCTGCAAAAAAATAAACTTAAGAACAATTAGTAATGATCTACTATGCTTTTCCAGGTGACAAACACAGCATTTTTGATGTAGTGATTCCTATAAATATAGTCAGTCTCAGAAGAACATTATCATTTTATATTAAAACATTTTCAGATATGATCCTTTATCCTTTACAGTTTTCAAAAGGAGGAATTCTGTTTTGAAAGTCATTATGTATGATGGCAATGATAGCTTTTGACTTGAAGATATTCTGATATTAAAATAGTTTTTCTTAAGACTGTCATAAAGGAGATGCGAGTAGCATTCTAGTTTGTAGTGAAACCACAAGTGTGGACAAGCTTGTTAAAAATTCAAACATGTGTTGTATGTGTCGTATACACAGGCTTTTGTTTTATGAGAAAATTAAAGCATTATTTCTAGATATTTGCCATTTTAATTTATGTAAAATTAATATTTTATATTTTTCAAATCAGAACAGACTATTTCTGAATATTACATCAAATATGACTATTGTACTTTGACCATATTTTGCTGCAGTCTTGATAGAAGTATTTTCATGATTTCCTTCAGGAGACCATCTCAGCTAGAATAGGGCACAGCCTGCTGCCAGAACAAGAGGACGTATCTAATTGTTTCCTCTGAGGCAAAGAATCCATGTGGTTGATTTTCCTAACTGGACCATAACTTTTATGAAATTTTTCACTTTTTATTGTCAACATTACAATTTTTAGGTGATAATTAGTATGATGTAGAAAAGCATAGTCAGTAAAATGAGAAAATTATTTAGCAAAATTAATAAGCAATTAACTATGAAAAGTCTAACATTTCAGGCTGAGGATCATTCATGAAAACTGTCAAATAGCAATTTCCTCATCTACAGGATGGAAGTTCATAATATAACCACAGTGTTTTATAAGTATCAGCTGATATGTGAGTAAAGACAAATCATAGTCCAAGTTCTCAGTTTCTCTTCAGCTCTTTTCTAAATTGTCACCTTGTTTCGTATAAGTATAGCTTTTATGCTAGCTCAAGTATGACAATGACTTAAAATTCAAAGGTTTTTTTATGCTCAGTTCTTATTCCTATCTGTAAAATTCAAAGTTCAGGACAGTGAGGTTTTCATTTTCGTGAAACATAGTAATTTTTAAAGCACACTGTTCTCAATTTTTCCCATTAAAGTAAGGCTGAAAAAATTGTCTGAATAATTTAGTAAATATTTGATTTTAGATGTGGCTGAAGTATCTTTGATAGGGCTTTATCCCTGGAAATGTAAGCCAAGAGAAAAGGCAAGGTGCTAATACTCGGGAAGGCAAAAGTCTTTTGTTTTATGTCAGAAGGAATACTGGGACTTTAACTACAAAAAAATTAAAATGAAAAATCTTTTAGAAAATTTGATATCCATATTTATCTCAGATGTTATTCATCTTTAATTTCACAATATTAAACTGTGCAATTTGGGCTTTTTTTGCTTATTTCTTTACTGAAACAATTTAAAAAACTTTTTCCCCTGAAAGATAAAATATATTGACATCAACCAGCCACCAGAGGGAAGTCTTGGCTATTTTAGAGCAGCCAGCATGTATATATAGGGAGGGGTACATTTCTGCAGAAGAAAAATCAAAAGGCAAACAAGAAAAGAGAAAAAAAATTTTGTTTAGTATAGCATGATGGTACACCTACCAGAATAAATTATTTGGAGGTCTAACATATTACTATGTTTTTCTACAAATGTAAAATGGTGCTTCTGGCACACTATATATTTTAAAACATACATCACATGTTTTCTGTGAATTTCAGTATGAAAAGATTTTTAAAATACAAACACACATACACTGTTATCCATAAATTCATATTCTATGAGCTCAGTACAACTCATAAAGGTAATTACTACCACATTCTCTAATACCATAGTTTGGGATCCATTAATTATTTTGTTATTTATTAGTTAAACCTTAGAAATGAATTCTGACTATATTTTATCATGTTTGAGAATTATATAATTATGGGATTTAGAATTTAAAATATGTGTTAGTCAAGAAATAAAAAAAGATAAAGCATTTTTAGCAAGATCAGTTCTTAATCTATTTGGAATTGCAGTATTAGAAGAGCCTTAAAATGGATGCTGAGCTTTGGCATGACATATTTTAATTGAAAAGACATTTGGCTAAATCTTTTGATTGAAGCAGAGGGCTCTTTAATTTTAAGTTTGCTTTTTGACAATTTTACTAGTGACATCTACAACAGGCACTAAACTTTGTTTAATATCTTTAGCATATCATCATAAAAAGTATGCAATTCTGTGTTTAATATTCTCATTGGGAAAAGGTGGTGAAATTCTGTGAAAGTGTGAAGTACTACATCGATATAGATAAAAATAATTCTATAAAGGCATTTGGTACGTGTGGAACATATTTCAATTATCCTACTTCATTTCATATCCACCATTTCTATGCATATTTTAGTCTGTGCGCTTTGAAGTTAGGAGCTTTTGAGTATATAATGAATTTATCAAAAATTATATTCTTCAATTACTTAGGGAAAATTGTTCTTAGCCTAATTTCTAGTAATATATTTCATTTTATTAGTTATCTGTTAATACATAGAAATAAGAGGTATATCTTTAGGGAGATTTAACCTCATATCAAAGGTAAACTTTTATGCTCTAAACTAAAAGTCATAGGATTACTTTACTTAATTATTGGGTAAAATATGCCTTTTGTGGTATAAGGATGTCTGACATATAGAATACAGTATACTAATTCCCCACGCTGAGGTTCTCTTGCCATTTTTTGGGTGGGTCATGTGAAGATTTTAGCAAACTGAGAAGTGCATATTTTACTCACATCACACCCATCCATGCTCAGTTTGAAAGGAATCTTACTGTTGTCACATTATTTTCTTTTTTCTCTTAAGTGTCCAATTAGCAATCATTCGTGTTTCGGAGGCTCTTAATAGCAGGATGGTCGGACCCTGCGAGGTTTTTTTTCTATTTGGATGGATCACTTGAGAGTAGGCGGATGGTGAATAGGCACTTATTTTACAGTGAAAAATCTATATGGGAATCATTCTTAACATGCTTTGATGGTGATTTTCATCATTAGTCAAGCATATAGAAGTAAAGGAAGAACATTTAGAGAGAACATAGAGTATTTAAACAGTTTCAGTGGGCCTGGCAGAGAGACATGCTCTTATGAAAGATGTGTTTGGTTGTTAGCAGTTTGTGGTGCCACATATGCGTTCACACTGGTACTTTTAATTTTGCTTTTACTTTTAATTTACTTAATTTTACTTTTAATTTTACTTTTGCTTTCAAAATTAGAGTTAACTGGTCTTTAGTGGTAGAGCAGAATGCAATATTAATGAGATATATTTACTCATACTACCACTCTAGATAAGATAAGCAGAATTTTAACTCTCAGACTATGGTTTTAGAAAAACACAAAATACTAGTGAACAGAATTAAGGTATTTTCTGGGCACGGTGGCTTATGCCTGTAATATCAGTATTTGGGAGGCTGAGGCAGGAAGCTTGCCAAGAGTTTGACGCCAGCCAGAGCTACATAGAGAGACCTTGCCTCAAAAAACAAAACAAACAAACAAAAGATACTTAAAGTAGTTAAATTTTAAAATCATGATTTGATTGACTGAGGGTTAATACTGCTTTTATTCTTTATTCTATGGGTATATTTCATGGATGTGTGTTTGCTGAAGGGACATTCTTGTTATTACAAGAAAAATGTCTCTCGTCAAAAACAGAAGCTTCCCAAACCAGCATTGCAAACAGCACTAAAAGATATTCTAGAGAGAGAAAAAAGAGACCACAATCCCAAGAACAACGATAGAAATAATCCCCTAAACAGAACAAGTAAGTAAACAGAGAGCAAAAGAAGGAAAACAACAACAAGTAAATAACATGACTAGAATAAGCCAACTATAACCATTATAACCATTAAAGTAAATGGCCTCAATTCACAAGTCAAACGGAAAAGATTGGAAGAGTGGATCAAGGAACACAATCCAATGATATGCTGTATACAGGACACACATTTTACTCAAAAGGAAATCCACAGGCTGAAAGTTAAAGGTTGGAATACAATTCTCCATGCAACAGGTCCCCAGAAAAAAGCAGGGGTAGCTATTATGTTTGCAGATGATGTAAACTTCAAACCAAAAACAATCAAAAGAGATAAAGAAGGCCACTACATACTAGTTAGGGGAAAGCTGCAAGAGGAAGAGGTAACAATCGTAAACATTTATGCACCAAACAATGGAGCACCTAACTTTACAAGTCAAATCTTGACAGACGTAAAAAATCAAATAACTAATAACACTACTGTAATAGGGGACCTAAACACCCCTCTGACGCAAAGAGACAAGTCAACTGGACAGAAACTCAGCAAAGAAATAACAGACCTGAACCAAAAGTGTGAACAAATGGACTTACTAGATGTATACAGAGTGTTCCACCCCACAAAATCAGAATACACATTTTTCTCAGCTGCACATGGGTCTTTCTCTAAAATGGACCACATTCTAGCCCATAGAGCATATCTACCTAAATGCAAAAGAACTGAAATTATCCCATGCATATTATCGGACCACAGTGCAATGAAATTGGAAATTAATGACTAAGAGATCTCTAAAAACCGCATAAACACTTGGAAATTAGACAACAACCTCCTGAATAACCAATGGGTCACACAAGAAGTTAAAGAAGAAATTAAAAAATGCCTACAAATAAACGAAAATGCAAGTACAACCTACCGAAATCTGTGGGATGCAATGAAAGCAGTCCTCCGAGGGAGATTTATAGCAATGAACTCATATACAAAGAAAACAGAAAGAGAGCAAATAAATAGCCTAATGCTACACCTCAAACTCTTAGAAAAAGAGCAACAAGCCAAACCAAGAGCCCAAAGAAGGGAGGAGATTACAAAACTCAGGGCAGAAATTAACGCAATTGAGATGAAGAAAACTCTACAAAAAATTAGTGAATCAAAGAGTTGGTTCTTCGAAAGAATAAATAAAATTGATAAACCCCTAGACAATCTTATCAAAAAAAGAAGGGAAAGATCTCAAATTCATGCAATAACGAATGAAAAGGATGAAGTCACTACAGATCCCACAGAAATCCAAAAGATCATTAATACCTACTTTGAAAATCTTTACTCCCATAGCATAGAAAATACAGAAGAAATGGACAGATCCCTAGAAAAGTACAAATTACCAAAATTGAATCAGGAAGACATAAAAATCCTGAATAACCCAATATCAATTAAAGAGATTGAAAACATCATTAAAAACTTACCAACAAAGAAAAGCACAGGCCCTGAAGGATTAACAGCAGAATTCTATAAAACATTTAGAGAAGATCTAATGCCAACTCTCCTCAAACTCTTCAATGAAATCGAAAAGGAAGCAACTCTCCCTAACACATTTCTGGAGGCAAGTAGTATACTGATACCAAAACCAGAGACGGACCCAACCAAGAAAGAAAACTATATGCCAATCTCTCTAATGAACATAGATGCAAAGATACTCAACAAAATACTGGCAAATAGATTACAGCGAATTATAAGGAAAATTCAACACCACGACCAGGTAGTATTCATCCCAGGAATGCAGGGTTGGTTCAATATTCGCAAATCAATTAATGTAATACATCATATTAATACAGTCAAAGACAAAACCACATGATCATCTCAATAGATGCAGAAAAGGCTTTCGATAAAGTCCAACATGCATTCATGTTAAAAACCTTAGAAAAAAAAAGGAATAGATGGCCTCTACCTCAATCTGATCAAACCCATCTACAACAAACCAACAGCCAACATCATACTAAATGGACACAAACTGAAAGCTTTCACTTCAAAGTCAGGAACAAGACAAGGATGTCCATTGTCACCACTCCTATTCAACATAGTTCTGGAAGCATTACCCAGAGCAATTAGACAAGAGAGAGAAATAAAAGGAATAAGGATAGGAAAGGAAGAAGTTAAACTATCACTATTTGCGGATGACATGATACTATACCTGGAGGACCCCAAAAACTCCACAAGAAAACTCCTGGAATTAATCGACAAATTCGGCAGCATAGCTGGATACAAAGTCAACACCCAAAAATCAATGGCATTCCTATACACGAACAACAAACAGACTGAGAGAGAAATTGAGGAAACAATACCTTTTACAAAAGCAACCCAGAAATTGAAATACTTAGGAATCAATCTAACAAAGAATGTGAAAGATTTATTCAGTGAAAACTACAGTACTCTGGAAAAGGAGATCGAAGAAGATTTCAATAAATGGAAAAACATACCCTGTGCATGGTTAGGAAGAACTAACATTGTGAAAATGGCCATACTACCAAAACTGTTCTACAGATTCAATGCAATTCCAATTAAACTACCATTAGCATACCTCACAGATCTAGAGAAAATATGCCTCAAATTCATCTGGAACCAGAAGAGACCCAGAATAGCAAAAGCAATCCTGGGCAATAAGGACAAGTCAGGTGGAATCACAATCCCCGACCTAAAATTATACTACAAAGCTAGTGTAATAAAATCAACCTGGTACTGGCTAAAAAACAGACCTGAGGAACAATGGAACAGACTGGAAGATGCAACCACAACGAAAAACCCACTCAGCTACCTAATATTTGACAAAGGGGTCAACCAAACTCACTGGAAAAAAGAAGGCCTGTTTAATAAACTGCTGGAAAAACTGGCTTGCCTCTTGCCGAAAACTGAAAATAGACCCCAGTCTATCACCATGCACCAAACTCAGGTCAAAATGGATCATAGACCTCAACATTAAAACAGAAACTCTAAACCTACTGGAAGACAAAGTAGGTAAAAATCTTGAAGACATAGGAGTAGGCAGGGAGTTCATGAACAAAAATGAAGCTGCAAGGGAAACACTT